>PVJI01024314.1:0-22136 GCA_004026765.1 Micronycteris hirsuta
GAGGTTGGGAGGGCTAGGGTGGTGGGGAGGGGTGGGGGGAAAAGCAGAAAACTGTACTTGAACAACAATAAAAAGTGTTAAAAAAGAAATGTGGAATATGAGAAGAGGAAATTAGGAATAAAAAAGGAGAGAAAGCAGCACAAAAACCAGCTTTGGAGCAAAGAGCTGAAATGGGGACAGACGTGGAGCTGACAGGCTCACAAACTCAAATGCCTTCAGGCTAATGAAATCATTTAAGGGAGTGATGCAGGCTGAGCATTAGACTTTAAGAAGTAGCACTGATTGAGGTGAACTGGGGAACACAAGCGACTTCAGAAGGCATTACATTAAAAAAAAAGAAAACTGAAACTGGATATTAGCTAAAGGAACTTTGTATATAAGCTGGATTTGCCTAAGAGGAGGAGAAGTGTAAGACTCTGGTCCCCAATGACTTAGGTATAACTAGAAATGGATGGGACGATATCAGTTATCCATTCTTTGAACAGATGTTTGAAATCTTTTCCATTCAACAAATGTTTTTAGAGTGTTTGGTATATGTAGATATTGGCCTAGGCCCTAGAGACAAAATGGCAATCTTCCCTCACATTCTATTGAAGGAGTTACACAAACAATACTAACAGATCTAGCCTCACTCAGTTTATAGTCTAGGAGACACAGAAGTCTTGCTAAAGTAGTATTCCAAAGTCTGTTTTAACATCTTGCTTTCTCTCTTTCTCTATTCCCCACTTTAGACCATTATAATCTACTTCATCTTCCAGTCTCATACTCACCTCTGGCTATCTCAAATCCCTTTTTGCACCTTCCTTCCTCAAAAGTGCTTCAATTTACTTTTCAGTTTACTCAAGGAACCTATGCATGAATTTGAGCAGTGTATTAACATTAAACTAATAATGGGTATTGGAAGCTGCTGATTTAGGACAATGTAGTTTATTCTATCTCACTTTAAACACCTTTTGTAAAGAGATAATCTATGATATACTATCTTTAATTATTGGCTTTGTTTCAAGTATATGTCATATCTCAGCAAAACTCCGTGTTTCTTGTTTAGTTTTAGTTTTGTTTCTGGACCACTTAAACAGAGTCTGTTTAATCTTGGTATCTTTTCATAGCACATAGAACAGTGATTAATTCAAAAAAGTTATAAATAAATACCTACATATATAAAAATGTTTGTTGATATCTGATCATGACTAATGCCCCCTTTAGTAAATGATAAACACACAGTATGTATAAGCTACCCCAAGACTATAAACACGCTAAAGGGTTCTTCCTGTTTTGGAACGTGCATTTTCACTTGCATTTCAAGTGTATTTCACAGTTGGCTCCTTATGTGCATAATCTAACATAATTGGCCACTTGCCCTTTTTTTTTTTTTAGGAGATTCAGTGGCAAAGTGCAGGTGCACTTTTGGGACCCATAACTAGTTGCAGCTGAAAAAGAAATGCAAAAAAATTTAGAAGCCTAATTGTGATTTCTTGATAATTTGTCTCTTAATGTTCTAACTCTAGCAGCCATCAAATCTTTAATATTTTCCCTTCAGCTCCATTGTCAGGGATTTTTTTGAAGCTTGAAGAAGATAATTTGTTCTAAAATATAATTGGAGCATGTAAGTGAAAAAAGAAACAATGAAAAAATATATTGAAACAAATTTCTGCAGAAATTGTATCAAGGGACATTGGAAAGATTGAAAGTAGACTTGAACAAAATCTCCATTTTATACACCATTTTTCTCTTCTTCAGAAAATTCCTATTTGAGTGAATTCACATTCTGTGCAATATTAGGACAAACTGTGCAAAAGGAATTCAGGACCCAGTAGCAGATCCTCTAAGTCAACCTAAAGTTTCACATGATGGAGGCTTATCAAAAGGAAAATATAATTTAGATATTTATTTTTTGCTATTGAGTTATGGAGTTCCTTGTATATCTTGGATATTAACAATTTATCAGATATATGGTTTGCAAATATTTTCTCCTGTTCTGTAGGTTGCCTTTTTTTACTTTGTTCATTGCTTTCTTTCCTGTACATACTTTTGTAGTATGCGTAGTCTCACTAGTCTATTTTTACTTTTGTTGCCTGTGCTTTGGGGGTCATATTCAAGAAAACATTGCCAAGATCAATATCAAGAAAATTTATCCCTGTTTTCTCTTAGAATATCTACAGTTTAAGGTATTATGTTTAAGTCTTTAATCCATTTTATTTTAGTGTACAATGTAAGATAAATGTTCAATTTTATTCTTTTGCATGTGTGTGTAGTTTTCACAACACAATTTATTGAAAACATTCCCGTCCCTGATGTGTATTATTTCTTCCCTTATAAAAGAGAGGTTTTCCATAAATGTATAGATTTACTTCTTTTTTTTTAAAGATTTTATTTATTTATTTTCAGAGAGAGAAGAAAGGAGGGAGAAAGAGCAATGTATGGTTGCCTCTCACATGGCCCTCACTGGGGACCTGGCCCGCAACCCAGGCATGTGCCCTGACTGGGAATCGAACTGGGACCTTCTGGTTCCCAGCCCGCGCTCAATCCACTGAGCTACACCAGCCAGGCTCTGTATAGATTTATTTCTGATCTCTTTGTTTTGTCCCATTGGTCAATGTCTTTTTTATGACAGTACCATAGCTTTGTAATATATTTTGAAATCACAAAGTGTATTGCCTTCTGCTTTGTTCAAGTTTGCTTTGGCTAGTTGGGGTCTCTTGAAGTTCCATATAAAATTTAGGATTATATTATTCTATTTCTCTAAAACTTCTCATTGAAATTTTGAAAGAGATTGCTCTAAATCTCTAGATTACTTTGGATAATATTAATATTTTAACAATATAATTTATTCCAACCCATGAACACCGTATGTCTTTTCATTCATTTGTTTTTTGTTCAATTTTGTTCACCAGATTTTATACAACTATTTCACTTCCTAGGTTAAGTCTATTCTTAAGTATTTTTAAAAACAGACAAAATCGCTGAATAAAAATTTTTCTAAATATTTCCCAGCTCTATGAAAATGTGTTCAACTTTACTAATCATCAAGGAAATGTAAATCAAAGCCACAATTAGCTATTTCCTCACAATTATTAGGATAGTTATTATTAAAAAATAAGAAAGAAAAACAAAACAAGTATTAGCAAGGATGTGGAGAACAGAGAATCCTTACAAATTGTTGGTGGGGATGAAAATTGGTACAGCCATTAACAGTATAGAGGTTCCTCAAAAAATTAAAAATAAAACTACCATATAATCTAGTACTTTTGGATTTATACCTAAAAATATGTAATGAGTATCTCAAAGAGACATCTACCCACCCATGACGATTGCAGAATTGTTTACAATAGCAAGGATATGGAAATAGCCTAAATATCCATCAAGAGATGGATAAAGGTCATGTGGTATATAAAAACAAAGAAATATTATATAAATTAAGAAGAAGGAAATACAGCCATCTGTGACAACAGATACTTATCTTCAAACTCATCATGATGTACACATTAAATATGTACAGTTTTTATATGTCAAGCATACTTCTATAAAAAGGAAAGATATAAAATTAAATTCTGTCATACATTAAGAGCAACTTCTGTAAAAGAGAAAATATTCAATAAAATGAAGAAATCTACTGTCCCACGTCATTCTTAGATTTTGAGCAACTGTGGCTCTGCTCAGTAGTCAACCCGAGGGGGTCTTGTTTGGCTATTGTTTTAATAATATTATGTAGTAAAACACCCTCAAAACACAGTAAATTACAACTTAAGCTTTTATAATTCTCACTCATGGGTCTTTGACACATTTGCCAAGCTGACTTAAACTCTGGGGTGATTGGACTTGGACACACCATGGATTGGATTTAAATCTGTTTCTCATTTTTCTTCTTGAACTAGTATGGCATACATTTATTATGACAGATCACAGGAGGGCAGGCCAAATAATACCCACGTATTTTAAACATCTACTGACATCATTTCCAATAACCTTTCATTGGCTAAAACAAGTCACAAGGTCAGATATGCCACACCCATATTGGGAGGATACTACAAATGTACCTGTCGAAGTGTGTGTGTGTATAGTTCTATTAACAAGAAATTGAAAAATTAGAACCAATAATCCAATCTATTGCAGTTGGTACACCAACACTGACTCTGCCTACTGATAGTGTCTCTAGTAGTTTCAGAAAACAATCATACAAAGGATTGCTGAAAGAGCTGGAAATTTTTAGCCTGCAGAAGATAAAACATGTTAGAGATGATAGAAAAGGAATTCCTGTTTGGGCAAAAAGTTCAGACAAAGTGTCTTTTAGCTCTAGGAGAATTTGTAATTAATTTAGATATTTCCTTGCATGGAGTATTGTTTAGCAGATGGGGGAGAAGTGGGTTAGAGCAGCTAGGGCAGAGACCTTGTTCACAAGGTGGGATTTTCATGAGTTGTATAGGTTGCTTTTGGTAGTGTTGCTTTTTTTTTTAAGATTTTATTTATTTATTTTTAGAGAGAGGGGAAGGAGAAAGAGAGGGAGAGAAACAGCAATGTATGGTTGCCTCTCACATGGCCCTCACTGGGGACCCAGCCTGCAACCCAGGAATGTGCCCTGACTGGGAATTGAACCGGGACCCTTTATCCACTGAGCTACACCAGCCAGGCGGTAGTGTTGCTTTTAAAAGAGAAGGACATCTCATTATTTATGTTGTTATATACGAAGTATGTCCAGAAAAAAGTCCAGCCATTTATATAACATCGATGTAACCTGGCAGCGAAGGAGAGTGGAGTGGAATGCGCATGCGTGAACAATGACAACTTCACTGCGCTAGTCAGTGGGGGCGGTAGATGCCATTGAGTGAGCACATGTACTGTGTGGCCATCACATTCAAAATGACGGAGTGAGTAGAGCAATGAATCTGCATCTAATTTTGTCTTAAGGTTGAACGTTCCTCTGTGGAAACTATTCCCGTGATTCAGAAGGCTGCAGCTATGTGCAACTGGTAACTGGCAGCTTCATCATGACGATGTGCCTGCTCATGCATCACATCTCTGCAGAGCTTTTTGGTGAAACATCAAATCACCCAAGTGATTCAGTCTCTATACAGCCCAGATTTGGTGCCCTGTGACTTCTGGGTTTTCCCAAGACTAAAATCAATTTGAAAGGGAAGAGATTTCAGACCAGACCATCAATGATATTCAGGAAAATACAATGGGGCAGCTGATGGCGATTGGGACAACTGTGTGAGGTCCCAAGGTGCCTACTTTGAAGGGGGATGAGGTGTCATTGTCCTATGGACAATGTTTCTTGTATCTTGTATCTTCTTCAATAAGTGTCTCTATTTTTCATATTACATACCTGAATAATTTGATCTCAGGGTTCAATGGCTTGTTTCAAACGGAGAAGAACATAAGCTGAGTCTTCTGACACATTTTGGAGACATTCCATTTCCTCTTTAACAAGAAAATTACATGTATAATCTTAGCAGATCACCCTCTCCCATCTCTTCATTTGCAAAATTAGGGGGGGTTGAACTATGCAATCTTAAAGGAAAGGGACAAGTATATTAGCAGTTACTGAGTAACTTATATATGCCTTACACTGTGTTTTATGTTTCACAGGCTCTTGAAGCTCTGGGAGTCTTTGTTTTTATGATTTTACACTGAAAGTTACCACCTGTATGTAACAGTACTAAATAGCAGAACAATTTTGTGAACAAATGTTGCCATCTAATGGCATTTTCATAAAACTGTTCATAAAATTCACACCTGTGACCTTTCTTGTAACATTCCGTTCTTCACTTTCTTCCCCAAAAGGTAATAATAGCTACTGATTTATTCAGCCATAAAACACAGCATGGTAATGAATGATCTGAAATCCTTTAAAAGAGCTTCAGTTTCAATCACTCTCAAGAGATGACACAGTGGTCAGAGAGCTGAATTTCAACCTACTTACTGAGGTTTTGACAGACTTCAATATTAATGATAATAGCTATAATTTATTGAGCATCTATTTCATGCCAGAAACTGTGCTAAATGCTTTAGATGTATAATTTTATTTAATCAATGATCTCTTCTGTGTGAATTCATAGTCATGACCACTTGGGCTGCAAGAATAAACACAGACAATTATTAAAAGTCCACATGCCAAATCTGCAACTAAAGTTCAACCTAATTTAAATATTTTCCCTTGAGGTTCAAATACTTTTCAAAATTGAACATACTCAACAGAGTGTCCTTATTATAATTTCTTCATGAAATGAAATTTTATTACCTTGAACTGTGTATTCCAGTACTTAGGAAAGCACTGGAAATATTTTCCAGGAAAATAACATTATTAGTAAGCCTCTAGAGTTAAGATATATAAAGTTCAAATTAGAGGTCAATAGTATTTTTGGACACAAGCTCTGTGATCAGATTTATTAATTATACTATAGAATTGTTCTCATAAGTTTAGTCCATATTTATTCAGGATAACAACATTTACTGAGTACTTATTAAGTACCAGGCAATGTTCAAAGCATATTTTACATAAATTGCACACATTTACATAGTACATCAACTCTTTTAGTCTTTATAACAACCCAATAAATATGCATTATTATCATCTTCATCATTCTTATAGATAAGAAAGTGAAAACAGAGATGCTAATAAACTTGATCAAAGACACGCATTAAAAAAAGAATAGAATGTGAACTGAGGCAATTGGTTCTAGAATATGCTCTCAAAATCACTATGGTATAATGCTTCTGGACAGTTAGGTAATGGGGCCTAATATACCTGCTTTAATCATTTCTCTCTTTGATTTCTATGAGATACTCTAAGACCCTTAATATAAATTACTCTTTTGGCTCAAATTATTTTGAGTTGGGCTTCTAATACTTGGAATCAAAAAAGCCCTGTCTATATACCATCCAATTACAGAATTCTGATTCTAAGAATGCATTTGCATTTTTTACCTTCCTCACTGGGATATTCACTATATTGCAGATAATACACCTGTCCAAATTCTACCATGTGAATAAAATCCATATCAATAATAAGTGATTACAGAAAGATTTTCTGACCACTTTAGTCAAAAACAAACTCTTCCCTGAACTCCTAAAGAATTTTCTCTCTTTTATTATATAACCTGTGATTCTTCCTCCATACTTTTTTTGGTTACTATCACATTATTAGTTAAAATTTTGGTTCAGTTTCTTGTGCATGCCTTAACTATTAGAATGCAAATGAGGATATAGCTAGGGCTTCTATTATTAATAATAAATAATTTATTCTTTTAAAGCATGGCAAATGGTAGAATTTTAATAGAATTATTGAATAAATGAATGCATCAATGAATTAATGGATAAATAACTCTTGGAGTTAGCTAGTAGCATCTTTCCTATATTTCTATGTTATTAGTGATAGTGATGACTAGCTCTGTTAGAAAGCTCTGATGGAACTGGAGAACATTATGCTAAGTGAAATAAGCCAGCCAGAGAAAGACAAATACCATATGATCTCACTCATATGTGGAACCTAATAAACAAAATAAACTGAAGAACAAAATAGAAATAGAGACATGGACACATGGAAGAGACTGACAGCTGCCAGTGGGGATGGGGGCAGGAGACTGGATGAAAGATGGTGAAGGGGTTAACCAAAGAACATTTATGCATGACCCATGGACACAGACAATGATATGATGATTGACTGAGTGAGGTGGGGGTGGAGCTAGGTAGAGGTGGGCAAAAGGAAAAGAGTCAGGACAACTGTAATAGCATAACCAATAAAAATAAAAATAAATAAATGAATAAAACCTGAAGTGTTTATTTCTAGAATTTTTTATTTAATATTTTCAGGCCATGGTTGACCATGGCTAGCTAAAACCATGGAAAGTGAAATTACAGATAACAGGGGGCTATTTGTTACATAAGTGTTATGAATTTTTAATAAGAAGAAGTATTTCAAACTTTGAGTTTCATGGTTTGGAATAGGGCAGAGAATAGTAGAATCTGTATTTTTGCTTTTCTAAAAATCTGGCACTTAACTTCTGTACTTCAGTTTATGTAAACCTAGAGAAAATACAAACAAAAAAAGAACTTTGGAAAATGTGATCATATATTCAACTCTCTGTTTAGACAGACAGCATCATAAATCATTTGAATGCAGTTTGGGGATGTTCCATTAATTTTTCCCTCCACATTCAAATGATTCCAAGATGGCTAAGACAATACTTACAGATATGGCTGTCAACTCAGTGTGGGAAATTCTACCGATATGATATAGCTCATCAAGAAATTTGTTAACATATTATCTGGACAAGGTGAACATAGGAGACAGAGTTTGTTTGATGACTACTTTTCCAGAGCAAGAGTGAAAAATCTATCAATAGTCTTCTATTTGCAAGTGAAACCTAGCTCAGCTATTAAGTCTGCTTGGTTCTATAAGAACGTAAGTAGTTGATAGTGTTTACATGACAGGCTAACAGTAGGCTAGTGTAGAAACTTGAATTCCAAGTAACTGGCATGGAAAATGAATTCAACTCATTAAAAGGTCTGTGAAACAGAGCCCTTTGAAAATCATCTTGACAGTCATTTAATAAGTATTGGACACTTCCAGACAACTCCACTAGACTCTTTCACATTTCACTTTCCTCTTGGTGTTCCTTGCAGCCAGTCTGTGCTTCCTGTTAAGTCATTGCTGTGAAGAGGAAATGCTTTACAGGAGAACCAGCAGCAGACACTCTAATGTACATATGCACAAACACAAGGTATATTTTTCTTTTGAAAATTACGGCAATTTCCCAGCCAAATTTTCAGAACAAGACATAGCCAGAAAGGTTCTGTAGCAAAGGGAAGATTGTTTCTGGGACTGTAGCTCTGTAGATGGGATCCAACCACAGACTGTCAGTGTCCAACATCATTAGCATGGATGTCTTCTGTATGGATATTGGTGGCCTGACACTATGCTTTACATTTGACCAGATATCTCTTACCTTAGTTTAATTAGACAAAAACATTCAGAGAATGTCAGAGCTTGAAAAGTCTTATGAGACTAGTGAATTTTCCAGAGGGTCCTGAAAGGTACCATTCACCACCCAAAGTCACATTCAAATCCAAATTTCTAAGTCTGACACAATCTAAAATTCTCGCTGAGGACCTGATTTTTGAAGTTAGGCTAGTGTAAAAATCAGGAAAGGAAAGGGAGAAAAGAGTAGATTTGAGTAGGCATATTCATCAGTTCAGCACCCTAACAACTTGGGGGCATCCCACCCAAAGTGAAGTGGAAAATTGAAGCAATTAGGTAAGTCATTCAGTTCAAAAGATACTCATTTGAAACAGTCAGATAATTGAAGCAATAATTTTTTGCCTTGAGTTATCTTGATAGTTGTATCAATTATCCACTCCACAGTGTGTGTAGACTCAGACAGTCAGAGTGATCATAATTATAACTACTTGACCTTAATCTGATCTTTTCCCTTGTAAAATCGTTACCAGTATTATCAGACATGGACAGAAACCAAGGCTGCCTGCTGGACCGGTCTGGAAATGGGTTTGCATAGTCACAGGAAAAGCCTTTCAGGGACTCACACATAGGAAGATTTAAGGAATAGTGGCAAGATTTAATGGAAGGGCATGGAGGGTGTAGATGCCCCTGAAGAAGCTGCTGCACTGCCTCATCCATGACCACGTGGCTTAGCTCCATTTTGCTGTGAAAGAAGTACCCCCCTCTGGGACTGCAAGCCTGTATTTGTCCTCACCACACCAGGAGGAAGGTCTGGACCCAGAACTGCCAAGCCATTAGCCTGCCATCTGAAGCTATAATAGTCCAGCATAGTCTCTGTTCCCATCCAGCCCACATTTGGTGCCTCACCTAGACCTTTGTGGGTGTAACAGAGACAGCTACACAAAAGAATCTTATGTTTTTGATAGGCTTTTATTATATTTCTTTGGACTTGGGTGAGAGCAGGTTTCTTTCAAAGTATCTAATATCTTCCTAATTCTTCACAGGCTTGTGCTGGACCTTCCTCCTCTCCAAACTCTCTCCCAGATCTTCCTGGATTTCATGTCCTTATCCTATCTGACCCTTTTCCCAGATATCCCCAGGCTAGAGTCCTCCCCTTTATGGTCACCATTTTGGTTCCTACTGCACATGCCTCAAAGTTTTCCTTCATCCTATAGTTTGTACTGTGTATGCCTCAGTAGAAGGACCTCCCCCTATGCCATTTTGGCTTCTAATGTTCATGCGCCCACCAAAGGAAATTCCCCCTTACTGCTTAATAGTTCCTCCAGGTAATCTATGGGAAGGGGCCAGTTGTGCCCTGGGGAGATTAGAAAGCTGGACTTTACTGCTTATTTCAGGACTAGCATCCATTTGGCCAAGAATGTAGCCATGGTCATGTCCACTGGTGTTTCTGTGAAGCTGCTCCTTCTTAGTTAATCTAGCTTAATCAGATGTCTGGCTCCCTTCTCTTTCATTAATATCTAACTACCTACCTACTATAACTCCAGTAAATGTGAACCTAAAGACAACTTGGAGGCAATGTGGGAAAGAGATTGCACTGCCCTTCAAGTATTTCTAGAAAGAATGGAAATGGTGAAATAGAATGTGTGAATTGTGTGTGTGTGTGTGTGTGAAATCACTTCGAGTTAAGACATTTCACTTCTCAAAATCATTCATCAGAAATTGGACATTACCTAAGTACAAGAGATCAAGAGGACTTTTCCTATTCTGTAATTGAAGGAATTAAATTTATTTACATATGTGATAGAGACATATTTTTCTGTTATGAAAAACCAAGGTCAATAGATTTTTAAAACAGGTTAAACTTACATTGCTTTTACACATTACACAAGATATTTTATGGCCTATTTTCATACAAGAGCTCAGTTGAGATAGGCAGATAAGGTATGTCTAAATAGTAAACCTCTTCTCCATACAAAGATGTGACTATTTAACAAATGGATGGGTGGAATTTACCATGCACAATCCAGTCTTTGTGAGTTTTCACTGTATTCCCATTAAGTTTGAAAATGTTAAAGAAACAAATAAAAAGTTCAATAAAGTTTGCTTCTTTCTAACTTTGGGGAAAAGAGCACAATGAAGAAATAGCTGCATATTTGTATATAAACCTTGTGCTGCTGTGGAGGGAAGAGAGTTTGTGCATATTTGATATCTCATTTTTCAAACAAACAAGCAAAATAGAACTACAGGCATTGAAATAAAGAACAAACTGACAGTTACCAGGGAGGGAGAGGGGAGAGGGATAATAGGGGAAAGACCATCAAGGAACATGTATAAAGGACACATGGACAAAGCCAAAAGGGGTAGGATCAAGGGTGGGACATGGGGATGGGTGGGGTGGGGGTTCATGGTGGGGGGAAAATGGGGACAACGGTACTTGAACAACAATAAAAACATTAAAAATAAATAAAAAGATTAAAAATGAACTTTTATTATTTTTCCCACTACTATCAAGAAGTGTTGTCAATGTAAAATAGTAGTTGAGTGCATGGTATCTAGTGCCAGGCTGGCTGAGTTCAAATTTTAACTGCCACTTACCAGCTATATGAATTTGGCTAAGTGTTTTAACCTCTCTTATGGCAGAGGGTTAATTGTCCTTAGCTGTAAAATGAAGGTAAATGATGCTGTCTATCTCCTAGTGTTGTTTTCATGATCAAATGCTCAGGAATTAATTAAAATTGTACTCGCTACATAGTGGAGACCACTCTAAGCATTAACTATCACTATGATTTCATTTTCCTTGATGATATGTGTGTGTAAGCGCATAGATTGACATTAGAAAGTGAATGTCAGTACAAGTTAGAGATACTCAAGGGTAATTAATTCCCTGCTTGAGCTTACCTTAAAAAACTATGATATCAGTGCATTGGAGGGAATCTTTTATTGGTTGTTCTAATCACCTCAATTATCAATGAGGACACAGGCCCGAAAAGAGGAGTGGATTTTCTCAAAATTACGCAGTTATGAAGCAATGCAGCTTGACCAAATAGTTGGGACCTAGGAAAGCTTAAAGTCTCAAGTGATCAGCCTTAATCTTATAAAAGAGGTATTTTTTTATTTCTGTCACCAAGCATATATAAACATTAATTTGTATATGGTCATTTTCTTCTCCTTCCTTTCATTTAAAACTGTAAAATTTTTCACCTGTTTTTTTTTCTTGCTGGAAAAAGTAATGAGGTACAGTTGAGAGATATTCCCATGGGATTTTTTTAAAAAAAGAACTTATTTATTTATCTTTAGAGAGAGGGAAAGGGAAGGAGAGAGGGAGAGAACATCAATGTGTGGTTGCCTCTCACGTGCACCCTCCTGGGGATCTTGCCCACAATGCAGGCATGTGCCCTGATTGGGAACCGAACTGGTGACCCTTTGGTTCATAGCCAGTGCTCAATCCACTGAGCCACACCAGCCAGGGCCCATAGGCAATCTTTTAGAAACCTTAATACAGGCTCTCTGCTCCTCCTGTTCAACAGACAGCCGTGTCTTCCTGTGCAGTGCCAGCCTCAACCCTGAGACATGATGGTAAAGGTCTGAGTGAACAGATTTGGCCATATTGGGAGCCTGACCACCAGGGCTGCTTTTTACTCTGGTAAAGTGGATGGTGTCACCATCAATGACCCCTTCATTGACCTCAACTACATGGTCTACATGTTCCAGTATGATTCTACTCATGGCGAGTTCAAAAACACAGTCAAAGCTGAGAATGGGAAGCCTGACATCAATAGAAAGTCCATTTCCATCTTTCAGGAGCTAGGTTCCACCAACATCAGATGGGGTGATGCCAGTACAGAGTGTGCTGTAGAGACCACTGGTGTCTTCATCACCTTAGAGAAGGCTGCAGTTCACATGAAGAGGGGGCCAAGAGGGTCATCACCTCTGCCCCTTCTGTGGATGCCCCCACGTTTGTAATGGGTGTGAACCATGATTGTCAGCAATGCCTCAAGATTGTCAGCAATGCCTCCTGCACCACCCGCTGCTTGACCTCCCTGGCCAAGGTCAGCAGGACAACTTTGGCATCATGGAGGGACTCATGACCACAGTCCATGCCATCACTGCCACCCAGAAGACTGTGTGTGGATGGCCCTTCTGGGGAGCTGTGGTGTGATGGCACTGCCAAGGCTGTGGGCAAGGTCATCCCTGAGCTAAATGGGAAGCTCACTGGCATGGCCTTCTGTATCCCCACCCACAATGTGTTGGTTGTGGATCTGATCTGCTGCCTGGAAAAGGCTGCCAAATATGATGACACCAAGAAGGTAGTGAAGCAGGCATCAGAGAGCCCCCTCAAGGGCATCCTGGGCTATACTGAGGACCAGGTTGTCTCCTGTGACTTTAACAGTGATACCCACTCCTCCACCTTTGATGCTGGAGCTGGCATTGTTCTCAGTGATCACTTTGTCAAGCTCATTTCCTGGTATGACAGTGTATTTGGCTACAGAACAGGGTGGTGAACCTTATGGTCTACATGGCCTCCCAGGAATAAGGGCCCCCTGGACTACCAGTCCCAGTGACAGAGAGGCCCTCCGCTGCTGGGGAGTCCTTGCCCCAAATCGATCCTCCAACACACTGAGAATCTCCTGATCTCCAGTTTCCAACCCAGACCCCTGAAGAGGGGAGGGGCTTAGGGAGCTCTCCCTTGTCAGGCACCATCAATAGAGTTCACTGTACCACCGCCCAAAAAAAGAAACCTGAAGATATTTCAGACACATTGCGGTATAGCATACTTTGATTTAAAGGAAGTTATATGAGGAAAGCAAACCAATATGTACAGCAACACTTATTTTGTTTTCTTCCAGAGCTATAAGTTTATCTAAATGATGTTTTCCCATATGTCCTAGGGGCTGTCATTGAAAAGAGGCATATAATGGTAACTAAGGGTTCGGGCAGGCCATAAAGCCGTATTCCTGAGTTAAAATTCCTGCTCTGTCACTTAATTTCTATGCAACCTTGGGCAAATTATGTTGTCCTAAAATTACTTTACATAAACATCTGGCAACACAGGAACTTGGAGGAAGCAGAGAACAATGAAGGCTAATGTGCTTAGGAAAGGCTTCTTGGAAAAGGTGAGACTAAAGGATAATCACTGTTTGGAGATGTACTTCTTTTGGGCAAAATTGATCAAACTACATGAAGTTTTTGTTTCATTCTTTTCTTTCAGTTCCACTAATAGAGACACTGCCAAAATCACCATGGCAGCTTTTTGCTGATTCGCAAAGAGACACTCTTCTGAAACGAGGAGATCATATTTCCATATCAAAATGATTGAAAAGCAGACATATGGAAAGACTTTAGGACACCTTTTAATATTTAAGTGAATGTAGTTATTCCTCAGAGCAAAAGATCTGGTGAGAGATTGGCAGTTGCAACCATAGTACTCAAAACTGCATCAAGAAAAAGGATGCATTACATATGCCTCTGAAATCCAAGCCATCTGATTGCAAAAGGAGAAATAAATAACAGAGAGAGCAACACTGTTTCCCTCCCTTGGTATTTTAAAATCATTACAATGGAAATAAAAGCAACAGAAAAAGAAGGGAAAAAAGGAAGTGGGGAAATAGGTATCCCCCCAAAATTTATACTGTTCTTCAAAATGGAAAAGCATAGTCCATAGATCTCTGAATCCCTCTTCTCCAAAAATAGTTGCAAAGGGCCATTCTCCCACACTGGAACTCTGTATGTTTTCAGCATCAAGTTTCACTCCCTGCCTGTCCTTAATGATATTGTAGATGATGTGTTATATCAAAAAAATAATTAAAGAAAGAAAAATAGGAGAAATGATTACAAATGGCAGTCTCATGAAAAAATAGGACATCATGTTTGAGAGGAACATTCAATGTAAAGCCACTTTCCATTTTTACCTATTTTTTGACATTGTCATGGGTTGATGTCTCATAGAAGTGCCTCCAGAAAAAAGAAAAGACAATCAGAGAAAGTTAACAATAAGATTTCACTCATATGTGGGATATAACACTGAGAGCAACAAATGAACAAAGAAGACAAACAAACAAAAACTCATAGACAACGACAACAGTATGGTGGTTACCAGAAGAAAGGGGATGGGCAATAGTAAGGGGTAAAAGAGTCAAATACATGGTGACAGAAGATGGGATTTTGGGTGGTGGGCACACAATCTTATTAACTAATGTCACCCCAATAAGTTAAATAAAAATAAATAAAAATTTTAAAAAGCTACCTGAAGATTAATAAACATGTACTAAATGTAGAGGAGGGGGGAAGGAACACATTGAGTACTTAACTGTGCCTGTTCCCACTTTCTATTTCTATGTTTATTATTTGGTCCCAAGCAGTTTATTATTTATGATTAGTATTTATTTCATACTTTCAAATTGAAAGGATTGTCAAGGGGTTGGTATGGTTGGGTTTTGGTATTAAATAATTTTGCCAATTTTTCTTGCTCTGCTTGCTGCTCTGTTAGTTTCCCAGTTATTTCATCTGTCCTGCAGCTACACTCAGTGTTGAGGAATCACAGCTGATAACAAATCAGTAGATCAAAATTTCAAACAAATAGAAATCCATGGCTTAATTGTGACTACATATTCTCTGTGTAGAAGAGTAATGAGATGATATTTTGAATATTTTCCTGTGGTACACTTCAGTCTCAAACATCACGTGGGCTGGTGATACACTTAAAAGGGAGCTGCCATTTAGTATTGCCTCTTTTCAATGTCCTATTTTATACCAAAAACGTTTTTTTAATCCTCACCTGAGGGTATGTTTATTGATTTTTAGAAGTAGAGGAAGGGGTAGGGGAGAGAGAGAGAGAGAGAAACATTTATGTGAGAGAGAAACAATCATCGGTTGCCTCCTGTATGCACCTTAACCAGAGATAGAACATGTGACATAAGTATGTGCCCTGACCTGGACTCAAACCATGCAACTTTTTGGTGTATGGGACAATGCTCCAACCAACTGAGCCACCTGGCCAGAGCTATACCAAAAACTTTTTAATCATATTTTTTCTCATAATGTAATTATGAGCCTTCCCATTTAAAATATTGCATAAGAGGGACACATTATGGTAATACATTAAAGAAAATAATTCAGAATCATTGATGCTAATCTCTGTCCACATTTGTAATTGAGATGCTCAATTATAAAGGGACCAGAAAAAAGCCCTATCTTATAAATTAGTAGGATGGGTCCCAGATTAAGGAACAATTCCTTCAAGATAAATTTAAAAGTGAAGCACGTGAAATGGAAGTTTTTAGGATTTTGCAATAATGTTGCTATTAAAAGGAGTTCTTGATTTCCAGAATTATTTGGTTATTTCTCTGAAAGACTTAGAAATACAGAAAACTGAAGTACTTTAAAATGTTACATAGTAATACAAGCATATGTTTATCATTATGAATTTTAAAGATTTAAAGAAAAGGGCCTGACGGCTTTGGAAAGTCATATTATATTTGTATCTCTTTGCAGGGGGGAAGAGTGATGTTAATATTGGTTTCAGATTTGTGTCCTTATCCCCATTACTCTTCTTTCCACCACACTGCTTTTCTGGATACAAGGAAAGGAAAGCTGGTGAGACATAATTTACAGATACAGACATTACTTTAGTTTTTTTAAAATTAATGTTTGATCATTTAGCTACTTTATCCTTCCTGTCAGATTCATTTCTGGTCCCTCTGAGTTGCAAAGCCATGGAAAATTTCTTGAGCGACAAGTTGGGAGTGATATTTTCTTATCAATTACTTTTTTTATTGTTGTTCAAGTACAGTTGTCTACATTTTCCCTTCACCGTGCACCCCTGCCCCACCCATCTCCACACCCCTCCTTCAAACCTACCCCCTTTGCTTTGTCCATATGTCCTTTATACATGCTCCTTGGTGGACCTTCCCCTACTACCTCCTCCCCTCCTCTCTAGTTACTGTCAGTTTTTTCTTTATTTCCATTTCTCTGGTTGTATTTTGCTTGCTAGTTTGTTTGCTGATTAGGTTCCACTTATAGCTGAGATAATATGGTATTTGTCTTTCACCACCTGGCTTATTTCACTTAGCATAATGCTCTCCAGATCCATCCATGCTGTAGTGAAGGGTAGGAGCTCATTCTTTCTTTCTGTTGCATAGTATTTCATTGTTTAAATATATCACACTTTTTTGATCCACTCGTTTACTGATGGGCACTTTGGTTGCTTCCAGCACTTGGCTATTGTAAATTCTACTGCTATGAACATTAGGTGCATAGAAACTTTTGGATTGGTGTTTCAGGATCCTTAGGAAATAATCCCAGCAGTGGAATATCCAGGACAAACAGCAGTTCCATTTTTGAAACATCATACTGGAAACACCGTACTGTTTTCCACAGTGGCTGCACCAGTCTGCATTCCCACCCACAGTGCACTAAGGTTCCCTTTTCTCCACAACCTCCCCAACACTTGTTTGTTGATTTGGTTATGATGACCATACTGGCTGGTGTGAAGTGGTATCTTATTGTGGTTTTAATTTGCCTCTCTCTGATGGCTAGTGATACTGAGCATCTTTGGATGTCTCTGGGCCTCTGTATGTCCTCCTTGGAGAAGTATCTGTTCAAGTCCTTTGCCCATTTTTTAATTGGGTTGTTTGTCTTCCTGGAGTGGAGTCATATGAGTTGTTTATATACTTTGGAGATGAAACCATTTTCTGAGGTGTCATTGGCAAATATATTTTCCTTTATGGTTGGTTCTCTTTTCATTTTAATGCTGTTTTCTTTAGCTTTGCAGAAGCTTTTTATTTTGATGAGATCCCATTTGTTTGAAGAATAAAGTAGGAGGGATCGCGATGCCTGTTATAAAACTATATTACAAGGCCACTGTAATCAAAACAGTCTGGTAATGGCATAAGAAAAGACACATAGACCAATGGAAGAGAATTAAGAGCCCAGAAATAAACCCAAGTTTCTATGGTCAATTAATATTCAACAAAGGTGGCAGAAGCATAAAATGGAGTAAAAATAGCCTCTTCAACAAATGGTTTTGGGAGGTCAGCACAGCTACATGCCAAAAAATTAAACTGGACCACCAAATTACACTATACACCAAAATAAAATCAAGATGGATAAAAGACTTAAATATAACTTGTGACACCATGAAAGTCCTAGAGGAGAACATAGGCAGGAAAATCTCAGATATTCCATGCAGCAATATTTTCAGTGATATGTCCCCTTGAGCAAGGGACATAAAGGAAATAATAAAATGGGATCTCATCAAATAAAAAGCTTCTGCACGCTAAAGAACACAGCATTAAAATGAAAAGAGAATCAACCATATGGGAAAACATATTTGCCAATGATACCTAAAACATGGGTTTGATCTCCAAAATACATAAAGAACTCACATGACTCCGCTCTAACAAGACAAGCAACCCAATTAAAAAATCGGCAAAAGACTTGAACAGATACTTCTCCAAGGAGGACATACAGAGGGCCCACAGACATATGAAAAGATGCTCAGCATCAGTAGCCATCAGAGAGATGCAAATTAAAACCACAATGAGATACCACCTCACCCTGGTCAGAATGGCCATCATAAACAAAGCAACAAACAAGTGTTGGACAAGATGCAGAGAAAAGGGAACCCTAGTGCACTGTTAGTGGGAATGCAAACTATGGAAAACAGTATGGAATTTCCTCAGAAAACTAAAAATAGAACTGCCTTTTGACCCAGCAATTCCACTGCTGGGACTATACCCTAACAGCCTTGAAACATCAATCCAAAAGAACCTGTGCATCCCCCTGGCTGGTGTAGCTCAGTGGATTGAGCGCAGGCTGGGAACCAGAGGGTCCTGGTTCGATTCCCCATCAGGGCACATACCTGGGTTGCGGGCCAGGTCCCCAGTGAGGGCCATGTGAGAGGCAACCATACATTGCTGTTTCTCTCCCTCTCTGTCTCCCTCCCTTCCCCTCTCTCTAAAATAAATAAATAAAATCTTAAAAAAAAAGAACCTGTGCACCCCAATGTTCATAGCAGCACAATTTACAATAGACAAATGGTGGAAGCAACCTAAGTGTCCATCAGCAAATAAGTGGATCAGGAAACTATGGTAAATTTACACAATGGAATTCTACGCAGCAGAGAGAAAGAAGGAGCTTATATCTTTTGTGACAGCATGGACAGAACTGGAGAGCATTATGCTAAGTGAAATAAGCCAGGCAGTGAGGGACAAATACCATATGATCTCACCTTTAACTGGAACATAATCAACAAAAGAAAAAAAGCAAACAAAATATAACCAGAGACATTGAAATTAAGAACAATCTAACAATAGCCAGAGGGGAGGGGAGAGGGGGGTCTGTGGAGAGAAGGGTTTTCAAGAACTACTATAAAGGACACATAAACAAAACCAAGAGGGAAGGTGGAAGCAAGGGAGGGAGGGGGGCTTAGATGGGGTGGGGGGGAGTGGAGGGGAGAAAATGTAGACAACTGTAATTGAACAACAATAAAGTAATTTATGAAACAAAAATATATATTTGCTGTATCTTAAGAGCAATTTTATGTAGCCTAACTATAAATATGTTGACAATATTCATTTTATTTTATTTTATTTTTCAAGCCAAATGCTCAGTTTTCACTTAGCAGAATTTCAATATGTAGAAATTTTAATACATATTTCAATCATATGATTGATCCTACAAATAAGATTTTTACAAATTTCTTAAGACTAATAATAACAATTGGGTATAGTGCCAATTTAAAAATTTTGTAGTAGAATATATATAACTTATGCCCTGGCTGGTGTGGCTCAGTGGACTGAGTGCTGGTCTGTGAACCAAAGGGTCACTGGTTCGATTCCCAATCAGGACACATGCCTGTGTTGCGGGCCAGGTCCCCAGTGTAGGGCCCGAAAGTGGCAGCCACACATTGGTGTTTCTCCTCCTCTTTTTCTCCCTTCCTTCTTCTCTCTAAAAATAAATAAAATCTTTAAAAAAGAATATATATAACTTAAAATTTGATATTTTAAGTATACAATTCCGTGGCACTGACTATATTCACAATACTGTACAACTATTATCACTATATATATCCAAAACTTTTTTTATCACTCCAACCGTCTGCACCATTTAACAATAAATCCTTATTCCTCCTTTCTTCTTGTCTCTGGTAACTGCTAATCTACATTCTGTATTTATGAACCTGTGCATTTTAGATAATTCATGTAAGTGGGATCATTCAATGTTCATCTTTTTATTCTTAGAAAGAATATTGAATATGAATAAAGAACTATTCATCTATTCAAGGTGCATTCATATTGTTGGATCGTTAGAACTTTATTACCTTTTATATCTGAATAATAGTGCTTTGGATGCATACATATTTTGTTTATCCAATATACATATGTATAATTACATATATACATAATTATATATACCTATAAATAAATATTATATATATATATATATATATATATATATATATATACATATGTAATTTTAATTACAAAAATTCTAAGGGTTAATATTTTCTGAATACAAGCCAAATAACATTCTTTTCTAAGTGATCAAGGAAATAGCTCATATTTTCCTTGTTAATTGTTTCTGTTGCATTTAAAATATTTAAAAGGCCCTGGTTGGTATAGCTCAGTGGATTAAGCAGGGGCTACAAACCAAAGTGTCGCCAGTTTGATTCCCAGTCAGGGCACATGCCTGGGATGTAGGCCAGGTCCCCAGTGGGGGCCAAGTGAGAGGCAAGCACACATTGATGTTTCTTGCTCTCTCTTTCTCCCTCCCTACCTCTTTCTCTAAAAATAAAAAATAATAATAAAAATATATTAAAATATTTAAAAGCTGTTTTTATATTAATTTTTTTATTTTCCCAAATAGAACAAAAATGTTCTATCTTCTGTGGTGCTGGTAAAATTTTCTATAACCGAGAATAGGAGCAGAAGATGGCGGCGAGATAGGAGGAACAGAGTTTACGTCCTCCTACCCACTGGTTGATTTTCTGAGGAACGGGGCGAAAACCCAGCAGTATTCCAACACATATGATGATTGATGCCCAAGATTACAGGGGAATTTGAACATTCATACGGTGAGACATTAAAACCTGGAGCTGTGAGAGGACCAGAGTCAGCCCCAGACAGGGGTCAGTCCAAAAAATAGAGACAGTGAAACAAAATTAACTTTGATACTCCAGAGAACTCAACAGATTAATTTAAGAAACAGAGGCTAGCAAGAAGAGTCTCACAAACAATGGGAAGACAAAGAAACGACCCCTAAATGAAAGGAAAGGAAGAAACCCCAGAAAGAATGATAGACGAAACAGAGGCAAGCCAACTATCAGATATCGAGTTCAAAGCATTGATTATCAGGAAGCTCAAGAAGCTTGATGAGCTAGCAGAGAATTTCCAGAAACTACAGGGAAACTATAATGAACTCACTGCAAACTATGTCAGCATGAAAAAGGAAATAGAAACTATCCAAAAGGGCCAAGCGGAAATGAAGAATACAATACCTGAGCTAAAGAACACAATAGAAGGAATCAAAAGCAGGCTCGATGAAGCAGAGGATCGGATCAGTGAGCTGGAAGACAAGGTAGAAAAAAAAACACCCAAAAAGAGCAGGAACAGGAAAAGAGAATCAGAAAGAATGAAGAGGTATTAAGGGAAATGCAGGACAACATGAAACATAATAATATTCGTATTATAGGGATACCAGAAGGAGAAGAAGAAGGGCAAGGAATAGAAAGCGTGTTTGAAAAAGTAATGATGGAACATTTTCCTAATCTGATGAGAGAAAAAGTCACACAAGTCCAAGAAACACAGAGAGTCCCAATCAAAAGGAACCCAAACAGGCCCACCTCAAGACACATCATCATTAAAATGGAAAAATTCCAAGACAAAGAGAGAATCTTAAAGGCAGCAAGACAGAGACAGGAAGTAACATACAAGGGAGCCCCGATAAGGTTAGCAGCTGACTTCTCAACGGAAACACTCCAAGCCAGAAGAGAATGGCAAGAAATATTCCAAGTAATGAGAGCCAGAGGCCTGCAACCAAGACTACTCTACCCAGCAAGGCTCTCAATCAAGATAGATGGCCAAATAAGGAGTTTCCCAGACAAAAGAAGTCTAAAAGAATACACCTCCACCAAACCAGCTCTGCAAGAGATGCTAAAGGGACTGATTTAAGGAAAGGAAGGGAAAGAGAGAGAGTGAGGAACACAGGTACAAAAAAAATG
>PVJI01024315.1:0-22142 GCA_004026765.1 Micronycteris hirsuta
TGAGGTAAGCAAGCAAAATACAACCAGAAAAACAAATTATAACCAGAGACATTGAAATTTAGAACATTCTGGCAGTAACCAGAGGGGAGGGGGAAGGGGATAATGGGGACAAGGGTATTCAGGAACTGCTATAAAGGACACATGGACAAAACCAAGGGGGAGGGTGGAAGCAAGGGAGGGAGGTGGGTTTGCCTGGGGCCGGGGGTGGGGGTAAATGCAGACAACTGTAAGTGAACAACAAATAATTAAAAAAAACCAAAAAAAAACAAAAAAAAAAACCAAAAAAAAACAAAAAAAAAAAAAGAAAAACAAGAAGATAATAATCAGAAAGATCAGGATAGTGTTTACCTCTGAGGGGGAATGAGGATGCGATCAGGAAGGGACCCTCAGGGGTCTTGGTAATGTTTTATTTCTCAGCCTACATGGCAGTGACAAAAGTGTTTACTACATAGTGGTCACTGAATGGCTTAAGCCTCAGTTTGAAATTTAAAGACTATGCAAGATCAATAAAAAAGGCCCAACAAAAAAATGTTTTGGACTGGATGGCTTCACAGGAGAATTTTACCGAACACTCAAAGAAGAACTAACTCCTCAAACTATTTCATAAAATTAAAAAGGAAGGCAGGCTCCCAAACTCATTTTACTAGGCCAGCATTATGCTAGTTCCAAAACCAGAAAAAGACAATACAAGAAAGAAAATTATAGGCCAATATCCCTGATGAACATAGATGCTAAATCACTCAACAGAATATTGACAAATTGAATGCAGCGATGCATCAAAAGGATAATATGCCATGATCAAGTGGTGTTTATTCTGTGAAAGCAAGGTTGGTACAATATTCACAAATCAATAAATGTGATTCACCACATAATCAGAGACTTCCGCCAAGATGGTGGCGTAGGTGGACACACTGCACCGCCGCTCACAACTAGAGGGTTTAAACAATGATCTCAATAGCGAAAAATAAACAACCAGAATGGACAGAATCGAACTGAAGGGAAGTCTGACACCCAGGAAGTTGGGGAGGACGTACATCCAGGCCGGTAAGCGGGGCAGAACCGAGCGGAGGAGCGGACTGAGAGGCAGTTTGCCCGTAGGAACTCACTTCGGGAGTGCCTAAACAAAACACGACCTTGAGCAACGGGTGAACCTCGCAGGCCGGCGGTGTAACTGGAGAGGCCAGTGGGAACCAGCAGGGCCGAGACTGGTGGAAAAGGCAGTGGGGAACTGGGGAGCAGAGGGTGATAGGGAGTGGCGGTGAATGGCAGACGCCATTGCTCCCTCCCAGGCCCCGCCCCCAGAGGAAACATCACAAAAAAACGACCCAGGTTACCAGGCACCAACAAACACCTAAGACTCCGACAGGTGCGCTGAGATAAAAAAGAATGAAAATGGCCAAAATGAAAGATCAGAACAAATTACAACTAACGGATGAAGAGATAGCCAAATTAACAGATGCCCAGTTTAAAACACTGGTAATCAGGATGCTCACAAAACTGGAAGAAAGGTGGACGTAAATAATTGAACAAATGAAAAATACGATAAAGATAATGGAGGAAGATTTACGGGGAACCAATAGGGAAAAAAAGGAAGCTGGGACTCAATCTAATGGGGTGGACCAGAAGGAAGAAACAAGAATTCAAAAAAATGAGGAGGGACTCAGGAACCTCAGAGACATTTGTAAACGACCCAACATCCGGATCATAGGGCTGCCAGAAGGACAAGAGGAACACCAAGAAATTGAACGTATTTTTGAACAGATAATGAACGACAACTTCCCAAATCTGGCAAAGGAAATAGGCTTCCTGGAAATCCAAGAAGCTCAGAGAACCCCAAAGAAGCGGGACCCAAAGAGGAACACACCAAGGCACATCATAATTACATTACCCAAGGTCAAGAATAAGGAAAGAAGCTTACAAGCAGCAAGAGAAAAGGAGACAGTTACCTACAAAGGAATTCCCATAAGACTGTCAGCGGATTTCTCAAAGGAGACCTTCCAAGCAAGAAGGGGCTGGAGAGAAATATTTCAAATCATGAGAAGCAAGGACCTACAACCAAGAATAATCTATCCAGAAAAACTGTCATTTAGAATGGAAGGGCAGAGAAAGTGCTTCTCAGATAAGATCAAGTTCAAGGAGTACATCATCAAGCAGCCTTTACTATATGAAATGTGAAGGGGTTTTATATAAGCACTCATGAGAGAAGGCACCAAGGCCAGATCAGCTACCGGGGAACTCAGATCAGCCACAGCCAAGACGCTTGTGAGGTAAGCAAGCAAAGTAAAACCAGAGAAACAAATTATAACCAGAGACACTGAAATTTAGAACAACCTGGCAGTAACCAGAGGGGAGGGAGAAGGGGATAATGGGAACAAGGGTATTCAGGAACTGCTATAAAGGACACATGGACAAAACCAAGGGGGAGGGTAGAAGCAAGGGAGGGAGGTGGGTTTGCCTGGGGTTGGGGTGGGGGGTAAATGCAGACAACTGTAAGTGAACAACAATAAAATAATTTTTAAAAAAAACCACATAATCATATCAATAGATGGAGAAAAAGCATTTGATAAAAACCAGTACCCACTTATGATAAAAACTACCAGCAAAGTAGGATTAGAGGGAATGTACCTAAACATAATAAAGGCCAAATATGACAAACCCACTGCCAGCATCATACTCAATGGGCAAAAACTACAAGCATTCCCCTTAAGATCGAGAACAAGACAGAGATGTCTGCTTTCACTTTTCTTATTTAACATACTACTGGAAGTCCTAGCCACAGCAATCGGACAAGAGGAAGATATAAAAGGTATCCAAGTTGGAAAGGAAGAAGTAAAACTGTCATTTACAGATAACATTGTACCGATAACATAGAGAACCCAAAAAATTCCATCAAGAAACTACTAGAACTGATAAATGAATTCAGAAAAGTAGCAGGATACAAAATTAATATCCAGAAATCAGCTGCATTTTATATGCCAGTAACAACCAAACAAAGGGAAATTAATAAAACAATCCCATTCACAATTGCAACAAAAAATAAAATACCTAGGAATAAACTTAACCAAGGATGCAAAAGACTTTTACTTGGAAAATTATGACACTGAAGAAATAAACTGAAGAAGGTACAAATAAGTGGAAGCACATACCATGTTCAGGGATAGGAAGAATTAACATCATTAAAATGTCCATACTACCCAAAGCAATCTATAGATTCAACACCATTCCTATCAATATTCTAGTGATATACTGCACAGAACTAGAACAAATATTTCAAAAATTTATATGGAACCACAAAAGGCCCCACATAGCAACAATGATCTTGAGAAAGAACAAAGTTGGAGGAATCATACTACCTAATATCAAAATATACTACAAGGTCATAGTAATAAAAACAGCACGGTACTAGCATAACAACAGACACTTAGCTCCATGGAAGAAAATAGTCCAGAAATAAGCCCACACCTTTATAGTCAATTAATATTCAACAGAGGAAGCAAGCACATACAATGAGCTAAAGATAGTTTATTCAATAAATGGTGTTGGGAAAATCTGACAGGTACATGCAGAAAAATGCAACTAGACCACATTCTTACAGTACACACAAGAATAAATTCAAAATGGATCAAAGACTTAAATGTTAGACCTGAAACCATAAAAACTGTAGTAGAAAACATAGGCCGCAAAATCTCAGACATTGCTCATAGCAATATTTCATTGGATATAAATCCCCAGGGAAGGGGAACAAAAGAAAAAAAAAATAGGACTACATCGAACAAAAAAGTTTTTGCACAACAAAGGAAATCATCAACAAAATAAAAACACAACCCACGGAATGGGAGAACATATTAACCAATACATCTGACAAAGGGTTAATATCCAAATTTTACAAAGAACTTACAAAACTCAACACCAAAAAAACAAACAACCCAATTTTAAAAAAAGGGCAAAGGATCTCAATAGACATGTCTCCAAAGAGGACAGATGGCCAATAGACATGAAAAGATACTCAGCCAGGGCTGGCTGACCAGGAAACTAAAGACTCAAAACCTCTGGCTGTAAAAACTATGGGGGTTGCAGAGGTGGGGGAAACTACCACTCTCACAGAAGAGATCGTTGGAAAGTGCAGATAGAGTGGAGTGAGCAAGTGGCATTGTTCCCTCTCTGACCCCTCCCCCACACACAGCCCACAACTGTAGAGGGTTGCCCCGCCCTGGTGAATACCTAAGGCTCCACCCCCTTACAATATAACATGTGCACCAAGGCAAAGAAATATGGCCCAAATGAAAGAACAGATCAAAACTTCAGGAAAAGAGCTAAGCGACAAGGAGACAGACAACCTGTCTGATGCAGAGTTCAAAACACTGGTAATCAGTGAGTATGCACAAAATTCAATCATAGTTCTATTTACCAACAGTGAGCAAATGGAAAGCTAACCTTTAAAAGACAAGACTATGAATGATACATACAACGATCTGAATGCATTATGCTTCAGTGGCATTATGCTGACCAACGGAGGTCAGTCTCCAAAGGTTACAGGCTGTGTGATTTCATTTCTGTGACATTCTCAAAAAACCAAAAGTATGGTGACAAACAGCAGATCAGCACTGCCAGGCACTAGGAGTGGAGGAAGAGCATCACAACAAAAGGGTGGTATGGGGGGGGGGGCGGAATTGCTGGTGTCTTATCACAGTGCTTAGTGTGAATCTGTGCAGTTTGACTTTATTGTAAAACATAGAAAAGAGGAAAAGACATGATAGTCTCTTCAATAAACAAAGATAAGCAACTGGATATCCATAAGCAATAAATAAAGAAACCAAAACACCTAAAACTCACATCTTATACGAGAATTAACTTTAAACGGACCACTAACTTACAAGTAAAACATGAAATAAGGGTTTTAGACAAAACACAGGAAAAAGTCTTGAGGATCTAACGAGGCAAGCGTGCTTAGGTTTGATACCTAAGGCATAATCCATAAAAAAAGGAATTGAAAAAATGGACCTCATTAAAATTTTAAAGTTTTGCACTAGGAAAGATCCCCCACCTTTTTTTAATCTTTCAGAGGCAGTTATTATTCTGAATAGCAGGTGCTGACAGTTAACAGCTGATGTAGGAAAGTTTACATTAGTTGGATGAACTTAGTCTGCAAGCCATGTCCCCTAGGCTAATGAAGTGCTCAGAGTAGAACTTACCTGGTGCCCTTCACTTGGAGACAGTGCCCCAGACACCGTCCTCCCAGAGGAAATGACCCCTGGGATTCACTTCAGAACCTCCCTTGCAAGTTCTTTTCTTTCTTGTCTGCACGATCTTCTGTTGTTCGGTTGGTCCTGTTTTGCGGTGAATTCCAGTCCCCATCACTGAGTGTGGTGCCTCGAGTGTGTGCAAGGTGTGCTTTACGTTTGCACCCCCAGTCGCAGCCCATCGCCACGGGGCCTCCTCTGTCCTCTTCCATGTCTGTCACTCTCTCCCACATGGATGAGAATTCTGCTTCCCAGTATCTACAATACTTGTGCTTATTTGCTCAGTTTGATTACTGGTTTATCATACAAGGATGTAACTCAGGAAGAGCCAGATGGAAGAGGTGCAGAGGGAACGGTCTGGGGAAAGTGTGCCCAGGTTCCATGCCCTTGGAGTGTGCTGCTCTCCTGAATCCCCACGAGTTCACCAACCAGAAGACCTGGCAGTCCCTTTAAGGCGTCTTTGGAAAGTCTGTCCTTGAAAATACAAGCTAAAGACTAGGAGAAAACATTTGCAAACTACACATCTGACTAAGGACTAGTCTCTAGACTACAAAAACAACTCTAAAACTCAACAATGACAAGTGGACAAAAGACATGAACAGATATTTCACTGACGAGGACATGCAAATGTCAGATAAGCACAGAAAAAGATGTCCAGCATCACTGACTTTTGTAGGACAGCAACGTAAAACCAAAATGACACCTACGCACTTCTTAGAATGATCACAGTACGAAATCATGACAATACTAAACAATGGCAAGAGAAACTGCCAGCAGAAAGGTAAAATGGTACAACTCCAAAAAATAGTTTGGCAGTTTCTTTTAAAACTGAAATGAACTTACGATACGACCTACTAATCTCACTGTTGGACACTTATCCCAGAGAAATGAAGACTTATGTTCATGGAGAAATGTGTACATGAACATTCATAGGAGCTTTATTAGTGATAGCAAAAAAAAAAAACAAAAACCCAAGCCTAATATCCTCCAATGGGTGATCAGATATGTAATATCCATACAACAGAATACTACTCAGCAATGAAAAAGAACCATCGATACATACAACTTGGATGGATCTCAGGGGACTGATGCTGAATGAAAAAAAAAAGGAGAATGCCCCAAAATATTTAATAACCTGTGATATTATTTCATTTATATAATTAATTAGCAGTTTCTAGCAGTTGCAGATGGAGGAGAAGCAGAGGGAGGGAGGAGACCTGGCTATAGGAGGGCAGTACAAGGGATGCTTGTGGTAATGTAACCGTTCTGTATTTTGACTGTAGTGGCAAATTCATGAATCTCTAATGTGATAAAATTGCATAGAACTAACTACACACACACAAAAATCAGTGCATGTAAAAGTGGTAAAATGTGAAAAAAATTGGTGAATTGTATTAATGTCAATTTACATATTGTAACATTGTACTACAATTAAGCAAGATGTTACCACTGAGGGTGAAATTGGATGAAAGGTACACAGAATATCTCTGTATTATTTCTTATAACTAAATATGAACCTACAACCACCTCAAAATAAAAAGTGAAATGTAAAAAAGGAAAGTTTCTATTGTATTAGCAAAGTTTTCTTAGGCTGGGTGGTGTGTACACAAATGCCCACTATAGTATAGTTTATACCTTTCTATATTGTTCACGTGGTTTTTAAAGAAACAAAGAGTAGAACGTTCTATCTATGAACTAATACAAAGCACATAAAAACATGAAACACCCCGATGGGAGCTGGTGTCAGAGGAGTGCGCAAGGGACTAATCCCAGTGAACTTACTTTCTAACTTAAGGAATCTGAACTTTATACTGAAAGGGATGGGGTTACCACGGAAAGATTTAAGCTAGGTGACATAATCAGATCCATCACAGCCACAGTGGACAGCTCGCCCATCCTCACGTGGCACACCTCTGTCCTTTCTTTTTCTTGTTCAGAGCCTGTCAAGTCCCAGCTACCTCTTCTCTGCATCCTCTGCACTTACCATACTTTTTTAAATTATATGTATTTCACATGTGTGTTTCTCCCGCTAGAATATAACTGCTGGACTTGACCACGTTTTATCCTTATATCTTTAGCAGCACTTGGGTTACAGTGTTGAAACAATGTTTACTGAAATGGTAAGTCTGTAACTCTAGCTACATGTACACACACACACATCCATGTGATGACATACCAACCACAACAAGGTCAAGTGTAGAAGGATGCACTCACAAAATTAAAATGGAATTACGCACAGCCCAGCCTTATTATTGTCATTTTAAATTTATGTAAGTTCTATATCAAAAAAAGTACAACTTGTAACTGACCTAAGAAAAGTGAAAGCAAGGAACTTTGAGTCACATTATTTTGCTTACCAATACAGAAGTAAGGGTTTTACAACCTCAGTCTGAATATTTCTTAAATGTTCTTTATTCCACTGAGATCCATCTAGCAGTTTAAATTTTGTTAAGATTTCTGCAGAAAGGTAGCAATCACCATTGCTTGCTAGATAACGTTTTTTCATCTTCTCCAGATGTCTGCGAGAAAACACACACACACAGACACAATATTCAGCCAAATAGTTTCACTTCTAAAACGCTGGAGACAAGTAATGAATGAGCTCAAAACCAACAGTAAGTTGCAGGGGTACCAGTGTGAAGACAAGAGGGTTTCTCACAGTCACGGGAACGGGAAGGGTGTTTTTGGCAGGTTGAACCATGGACCTTGCCGAGACGTCCCTGCTGTCACCCCCAGAACCCGTGAGTGTCGCTGTGCCTGAGAAGAGATTCTGCAGATGTGATTGGGATTTTGAGGAGATTATCCTGGATTAGTTAGGTAGCCCTAACGTAATTGAAAGGTCCTTCTAAGAGGGAGGAAGGGGAGGGGGTTGGTATCAGAGTCATCAAGACAAAAGGTGAGGACAGAAGCAGAGGACAGAGGAAAGAGAAGGTTGCATGCTGGTGGCTTTGAAGACGGAGGAAGGGGCCAGGAACCAAGGAGAGTGGGTGCTCTTCAGAAGCTGGAGAAGGCAAGGAAATGAATTCTCCCCTCGGGCCTTTAGCAAGAATGCTGCCCTGCGTACCCATTTTAGACTTCCACCCTCCTAACTGTATTAGAGTACATTTGTGTTGCTTGGAGCCAATAAATGGGGGGTAATTTGTTACATAAACAATAGGAACTAATGCAATCTCAATCCTGAAGAACCTATGTAGGTTGTTTGCACGGAGCTTCCCTAATGTGTCTTGGAAAGTGCTGGTCAGTCAGGTCGCCCTTCATAATCAGGCGTTTGGTAGCCCCTGCTCTTGTAAACGTGCACAACAACCACCCAAATGCCAGCGAAGTGACTGGCGTGACCCGTCACGAGCACACACTCCGTAAACCCTAACAAGAACTGCAGCCCACCACAGCTGGTCTGCCTCACAGCAGACCTGGGAAACCCAGACAAGACAGGCCTTTCCTGCAGCAGGCCCCTCTCAGGGTTCTCAGGACTCACAGTCAACTAAAACCTCCGGAGCAGCCAGACAAAGGCCTGCACCCCAGCAGACCTCCGAGGGGCTCTCTAGAGGATATCCAGTATGCTATCTAGCCGGTATCTCACTCAGATACAAATTTCTAAGTGGCATCCAATTAAAGACCACGGAACGTGGTAACCAAGCAGGCTGCTGGGAATAGCCGGCCCTTACATTGTCACAAGGTATCTCTTATATAAGGTACCTTATGCCAGTGTGGTATATAACTGATCGTTTTTTCCATAACAATATATCACTGCACTGTAATAAAAATAAACAGACTGATTCATTTGAAAGCAGGTTTAGAATCTATGGGAAGAAACTTAGGCAAAGCCAAGTAATTGCTACTGATAGTATTGAAAGCTTTGAAATCATATTAATATTAGCAGTGAAATTAATATTATTATAATAAAATAAATGATAGTATTCATTCTTCCGAAAGTATAAATTACATTTTTACATTTATTTCCAGCTTTCTGCCTGTACTTAAATGACCCAAACTAATATTCTACAATTTGTTTCTAAAACGACTACAATATAAGAAATAGAAATACCTTTGATGTCTTCCACCATCCTTAAGAACTTTTAACCTCTCAATATCCATCCATAGCCACCAATATCTCTCCCCTAATGTACCTTGGATAAATTTCTTAAATCTTTCGAACTCCCTTCTGTTGCCAATGTCATAAGTTTTGTGAGCAACACACCAGTCAGCTCTGCTTTCTGACCCAACACTCTCACTCCTCGAGCTCGTTTCTTCTAACATCTCTTCTGCGTTTCCCTTCGGGGGTTGTGTTGTTTCACGGAAAAAAACATCCCTGTCAGAAGTAAGCTCAGGACACTCATCAACTACCACTTCTGTTACATTTTGGAAATTTATAAAATCCGGGCTTTCTATAAATGGCTGTCCAAGAATGTGATGAACTGCTGTTTTCAAACTAAAGGTTATGTAAGATCTTAAAAATTCTTCACAGGTGGAGAAATGCAATGTCAGACTTTCACCAACAGCCGGTTTCTTTTCCAGGTATATTCTCAGAAGAGCTTGAGAAGCAGTGTCTTGTAGAGAGATACACCCGTTTTCTTCTTCGGTCTCCGAAATTAACCTAGTGGTTTTAGATGGGTGCTTCTTCGTCCTGGGGTGAACTCCATCATCGAAGATAATACTCTCTGTATTAAATTATAAAAGGCTATTAGATCAGATATGAATACAGAAGGCTTTTTTACTATTAACTAGACGTTACAGAGCCAGGATGGCAAATGAGTTTATCATCACAGGTAGTGACTGCATGGACCAGGGTCTTAAAGAGGAGTCTCAAGCCACAGTGGGGACCAGCAGAGGACAAACGTCCAAGAGGGACTGGCCATGTCTTCACTGGACATGGAAGAGGGTAACAGAGGTGGATGAAGTACACATCTGACATCCCTAGTACAGAGGATCTTCAAAAGGACATAAACTTTAAAAATGTAATATTTCAGGCCGATACAGAATGTCAATATATAAAGGCCAACTCTATTAAAGAATTAGAATTCATACATTACACAATTGTACAGGCATAGCTTGTTTCACTGTTTTCCACAAACTGAAGGTTTATGGCAACTGTGAGCGAAACAAGTCTTTTGGCGTCATTTTTCCAACAGCATCAGCCTGATTCATGTCTCTGTGTCACATTTTGGTAGTTCTTGAGACACTTCAGACGTTTTCATTACTATTGTGCTTGTTATGGTTGACCTGTGATCAGTGATCTTTGACGTTACCAGGGCAAGAGCCTCCACCAGCAAAAACTTTGAGACTCACGGAAGGCTCCAAGGATGGTTAGCATTTTTTAGCAATAAGGTATTACTAAATTAAGTTATATCATTATTTTAACACAATGCTATTGCACACTTGATAGACTACAGTATAGTGTTGTCTATCACATAACTTTTCTATGTGCTGGGAAACCAAAAAAGTCATGTGACTCACTGTGATATTCACTTCACTGTGCTTGCCTGGAACCCAACCTACGGTATCTCCGAGGTACACCTGTATGCGCTTTAATATGTCATGTTGTGTGATAAATTAAAATCAGCCACCACAGATGGTGAAACCATAGGTGAACAGATCAAAACTGGAGTCATGTTTGCAACTGTTAAACATTCACTCTTTCATCAGAAAGATTCAATTACTGTCATACTTATAACCTAACACTATAATTACAAAATGGCATAAGCTATTTATAAAAGCTAACAAATACAGATGGATTGTTTTTATACTTTTTCTGAAGATAGAGGCTTTGGCTCCTATGGCCCCTTTCTTTCAGAAATCAGTGACATGTCCAAAGGCAGGGCTTTCACCTGGAGAATCGACCACTCGCAACACCATGGACCAGAAGGCCTGCTGTGGTCTGTGTCCCCCACCCTCAGGGGCCGCTGTCCAGTGACAGGTGTCAAGCCTCAATCAACTGGACATGTTCCATTGAACTGGAAACTTCCATTGAAAGTAATACCGAATTTCCCCCAACGTGGAGAGACTAAACTTTTGCAAACCTGTGGAAAGATGCTGGGTATACACCCAGTCCCGCAGACCTGGAGGCAGAGCACAGGTCGGCATTCCCCTTCCCCTCCCCGCTCCTCCTCCTCTTCCTGTTCGCTCTCTCACTACTTTCACTCTCCAGTTTTCTACTTCACTATTTCAGGGAAACTGTAAGAAGTCTATAAATTCAGCTATTTTCTACTAGGGAGATTATTTTCCTCTTCACCTATATTTAGGTTCATGTCTAGAGAATCTAGATTTATCATCCCCAGAAGTTGCTTATCCTTGCCAAAGGATTAGGCAAGAACGGTTAGTAAATTGCCGAGTTCCTGTCCTGGATCACATTGCTAGAGCTTTTTCTTCAGCAATGTCATAACATGTCAATGACTCCCATTTCTGGAAGTTTCCTTCTATTTTTATGGAAACTTTACATCATCCACAAATGCTCCCCACAGTAGAACTGCACCTGCTTTTCAAGGTGAAAAACCATCTGAATTTAAAAACAGAAGGAAAACTCAATTTCCACGAAGGACTATTTACTTTTAAGAGGAGATAAAGGTAGCCCCCACTTTATTTCAAAAGCTTAATAACAAGAATTTGTAAATTGTGATGAGAGACCAAGATGAGACAAACATTGATTCGTGGCCTATTAGGTACCAAGCACTAGGCCAGGCATTTTCTATACATTTAGCATGTATCATTATTTTAAATATACAGGTGAGAAAAGCAAAAGCTCCCAGAAGTGGAATAACTTACAAAAGTCACACGGCCAATAAGTATCAGAGTTGAGCCCTAAACTCATCCTCTTCTCACCACATCAAGTTGCCGCTTGAAGAACACTAGGAAGTGTAGTTGAGGGAAGAGGGGGAGACCATCTTTTTCCTCCCAAACCCTAAGTGTTGTACTGTAAGATCAGAACAACAGAAGACTTAAAGAGGCGTTCTGAAGACCTTGTCCTTCTCTGCTTACCAGAATCAGAGGAAATAGCTGGCAATTTATGGTGTGCAGCGGACGGTAATGAAAAGGTCGATACTGTTCGCTGACTTTGTTTCGCTAATGTGAACCAATCTTTTGCTTCGGTATAGGAGGCCTATGGAGAAAGAAGCACGTGTGTTTAATGTAAGATTAGCAGTATTCTTCCAATCACAGACCTGGAAAAATCATTATGATGTGATTACATTTGCACCATACAATAGGTAAGGGAAAAAGTATGCCATGAAGGAAAGAAGGTTGTGCACAGAAAAATTCATTAGCTAAGAGAATAATGGGAAGGAAGTTTCAAATCAGATAGTTTTCACATTAGATGACCAAAGGGAAAAAATGAGCCCAGTGCCCTCATAGTATTCTCCATTCTTCCACCAAATGCATGCAACCTTACACGCTGGATTCACTACAGATTTGTGCCATCTAACTTGAACTTGGCAGTCACCATGACTCATCATTGGATGCATCTTTGGCCAACCGCTCCCATTTACAACCTTCTCAATCATTTCATGCCCCTAATTCTGTCTGACCTGGCTCAGTGTTTTTAACAACTCCTCCCTAATACTACACAGACTTACTCTCAGTAGCACAGGAAATGTCTCAGCTCAATTGTCACTCTGCCTTAGATTCGGCTTTCACAACTTTGCTTGGAATGGATACTTCCTGAAGAATGATTCCTGACTCCAACTGCTCCAGGTTGTAGGCTTCAGTTTTTCCTTTGCTTGGTGACCCTTAAGTCAGTTGACTCAAAACCCAGGCTGACTCTCAGCTTCTAGAATCTGAATTCTAAGAAGCCACTTATCCCTTAGCCTTCCAGGGAAAATTCCTCTATCTGACTTCCTCAGTAACATCCTCACCTGTTTTTCTAAGAGAATCCAAGTTTGTTCAACACAGCTGAGAAGGGAGTTTCCGACATTACTCTCATTTCTCTTTTCTCAAACTGAATCACCTGGTTAGCCCTTAGCCTAAGGAACACTCACAGGAGAGGCAGGGTTCAAATGGAATAGGTACTGTTCCCTGATTATTGGGCAGAATCAGCAGTGCAAGCAAGGCCACGCAATGAGACCAAAAGCAGGAGAGAGAAATGAGAGGTAATGTATTCTGGGTGGATAAAAGCTTTTTAGAGGACAAAACTTTTGCCACCCTAAAATATGCCTTTTGGGATATTGATTGTAAGCTGGTTATTAAAAAATAAAAAGACTCTGAAAGAACCTTTGACCCACCCCCTAACTTGCCTAAAGGAATTGTGGTAGAAAATCCCGCTTAAAGTAAAGGAACATCACCTTAGCATCATAATATTGTTACTGTCGGTATTTAACTAATTATTAATTTTAAAAGAGGGGAGCAAAGGGAATTAGACATTGAGCTTAATAAACTTGGGAGCATGAGCCTGCTTGCTCAGCCAGGAAGCTACAGCTTCAGACACCAGGGGATCCCAGCACTGCTCCACCAAGAGGGTTAACACTCCTCCCTTCCTCCCTCTAGTACTGATTGTTGGGGCACATGGGGAGAAGCTTGACCAAAGAGAACTGTCAGTCTAAATTTGGGGTGTATACCCATCCAAAGCTTGCAAAAACTTGGGAAGTTGATTGGTCATTTTGAAAAAGCTTCTAGTCTTTTCCAAGCCCGAGATACATATTTGCAGGGGAACAAAGAAACTATCTCTCTCACCTGCTACCATGCGTGGCCCATGCACTGACACGGTCTCTCTCCTTAGCCATGTAGCTTAGCAGCTGCATGGCCCATGACCATGGAAACTCCAGACGCAGGCGCCAGGAGGGAGCCCGAACACCGCAGCACAGCAATGGGCTGCAGCTGCAAACACGGGCTAAGCTGGCCGGATGCTGCACTGGACTGGACTGGGCGCTAATATGGCACAGGACCTCTAGGCAGTGGCTTTTATTCTGGCCTCACTGAAGACAAGATTGGACTTTTTCCATGGCAAAACAGACAGAGATGGGACACTACATCATCAATAAAGTTTACCCTGGAGCCCCATCCTCCCATGTGGGTCTCTGGAAATTCTTTTCCTTGCAACACCGCAAGAACTCCACTCCCACCAATAATAACATGAACTAAATGTGGCAGACAGGAAGAAATCTAGCAAAACCTGTCTGTTGAACTTCCTTCTGTGTCCCATTATTTCTGGGTGGCCCAGCAAAAATTTGTTTATCACGTTTGCTCTTTCTACCAGGAATTGTCTACGTTCCCTTGGAAATCCCAGACCACTGCCCTCCTTCTCCTTCTCCCAGAATGGCACACAAACTCCACCGGCCAGTGCCCTTCAGGCCTCTTTCCCACGGCACCCACACACATGCCTTGTAATGAATTTTGGACATTTTCTCCTGTTAATCTCTCATGTTAATTTGATTTAATTTGATTATCTTCCCAGCCAGAAGAACTTAGAAAAGTAAAAGTAAAATTATTTTTTACACTCCTACACTTTGAGAGACTCTAATTTCCTTTTATTCCCTCTCTTCCTTGTTTAAAACCAACTCATTTATTATTACTTCTATGCCCTTTCTATGTATACTTATTAAGTGATTTAATACTACACAGGCCTATTCCAAGCAGGATCTTAGCCACTGCGAGGAGACCAAAATAATTAGGGAATTTTCAAGGCATTGAGAGAGACCAATACACAAGAGTGCTTGTTATTTCAGCTGCACAGAAAAGACGGAGGAAGAAATAGTCAGACATATAAGCAATTAATTACTCCACTGTATAGTCAAGAGATGGGTCACTTGTTTATGTTTAGATGGTATAAATGAAGATTCAAAGAAATGTTACCAGCCATCATAAAGATGAATCCCTATCTATAGTCATGGTTTAAATGATTTAAGGACCCAAAGAACATTGAATCCTTAAACTTAAAAAGCTATATCCATATGCAAGAATAAACTCAAAATTAATGAAAGACTTATAATAAATCTTAGACTCAATCATAAAAATCCTAGAAGAAAACACAGGCAGTAAAATCTTGAACATTTCTAGTAGCAATATTTTTTCTGAGCTCAGGAAAGGGAAACAAAAAATAAATAAATGGGACTACATCAAACTAAACAGCATTTGTACAGCAAGGAAGCCATGAAAAGCAAGGACCTACAACCAAGATTACTCTACCCAGCAAAGCTGTCATTTAGAATCAAAGAACATATAAAGAGCTTCCCAGACAACAAAAAGCTGAAGGAATTCAGCACCACCAAACCCATATTATATGAAATGTTAAAGGATCTTCCTTGAGAAAAAGAAGAAAAAAATAAAAAAATATGAACAATACAATGGAAAAAATACCTATCAACAACTGAATCAAAAAACTTGGAGAGCATTATTCTAGATGAAATAAGCCATCCAGAGAAAGACAACTACCCTATGATCTCACTCATAAGTGGAATCTAATGAACAAACTGAATTAACAAGCAAAATAGTGGCAGTCTCATAGATAGCAGGGTGACAGTTGTTGACAGGGGTGAGTCGGGGTGGAGGGACTGAGCAAAAAGGAAAGTAGAGAGAAAATACTTACAGACACAGACAACAGTGTGGTGACTACCGGGGGCAGGGTGTGAGAGGAGGTGGAGGAGTGGACAGGGGGCTAAATGGTCGTGAATGGAGACTTGGCTCGGGGTGGTGGATACATAACACAATGTACAGACGATGTGTTGTTGAACTATGCACCTAAAACTTGTATAATTTTGTTAACCAGTATCACCCCAATGAATTCAATAAAAAGGAAAAGGAAAAAATATGAACAAAAAAATGCAATAACTACAAATCTATGAACAATTAGTTTAAATGTAAACAAATTAAACGCTCCAATCAAAAGGCTATAACGCCACCAGGGAGCCGGGTCTTTCCGGACACAAGCTTGCCTGCACTCCATATTGACCGATATTCTAATAAACCCTATTTCTATGCTGCGAATTCCTGCTCATATATTTCTTTTGGGCTGGTGTGAGCAGGCAGACAGACTCAAATATTGGAGTCCAGTAACAGTTATAGAATCCAAAAAATAAAAATTTGCATAGAACAATAAAATCATGGATGTAATTCAAGTCACCCAGGCTTCCCAGGTGACACTGAGCATGTTCTTCAATCTCGCGTTTGTTCCTTCACACACATGAGGATAAGAACTCTAACTACACTTCAGGTGAAAGAGTACAGGGCAAGTGAGTCAGTGTAGATCCACAAGGGTTTTCACTAAATCTGCTTTTTGAAGTATTTGAAATCATTTTCCCTGTGCAAGTGGGACAAATGAAATTCATGTTCCTAAAATAATAAGTTTTATTGGAGTGCCAAGTCACAAAGAAACATTCACACATTTACCTCGCCAAGAGAAACGTAGAACTTTTTCATAAGGGTTATGTTGTCGTCTTCGACAGGAGGAGGTGGTGGCGTGGTTGGCTTTCTCAAGACCCAGGGAGAAATATCTGTATCTAGTGTGATATTCATGCCTGATTTACTCCATCTCACTTGTGAAACCAGTTTGGCTAACCTGCATTTTAGAAAGTATACAAATTTGAAAAAAGTTTCAAGTTTAGTAGAATTAAAAAAATACCACTAAAATTTTATTTTACATATTAAAGCCAATCTCCCTAACTCTGTGAGATGATTCTCTTAGGATCTGCTAAAATAATGGCTTATTCAGAGAACTGCTAATTAATTAATAAATATTCTAATTTGTTTTGTTTTTGTTTAAAAATTATTGTTATAAGAAAAGGTCAGATTTCAGTAAAACTTCAGAATGTTTGGGTACTTATACTTCATGAGTCAGGGCACACAGAAGAAAAACTTGGCTCTTTACTATGACATTCCGTCTTTTTCACGACACACTTATTTTCAGTTTTTAATACCCTGCACATAAATGCCTTTATCACATAGTAAGTAGATAATTTTCAAAGCAGAATGATTAAAGAAGCACACCGTCATACATTTATTAGGCACTGTTTCTGTGAAATCCCTCAGTAAAAGCTACGTGATTTTTTTTAACCAATGCTGCATCATTCTTACACTATAGCAAGTAGGATCCGCACTCCAAAGGATTTAAATAAACTTTATTAAGAAAGAACAAAAAAATAATTTGGGGTAAAAAGACAGGCATTTAAAAAACACGTATATTGATGGAACTACAATACCTGTATTCAAAATAGCAATCGCTTTCCAGAAATGCCGGAAGTCTTTCTTTTTTGATCCACTGAATACCTTGCTCACGACTGAGGCACTAATTGAGGACAAGTGAGAGAAAAAGAGCATCAAGGAAAAATCACCTTTTAGGACATTTAAGGCCTAATCATTAGAGTAATAATGACCTCCACCTGTTATTAGGAGCCCTGCCTCTACCTTGTATTTGCATAAGAGCGAGAACCCGGAGTCACAGATTTGAGGCCACTTCTTGCTGTCCGGTGCCTCTTTAATTCTCTCAACAACCCTGCATCAACCATCATCTCCATTTTGCAGATTAGCAAACTGAACCCAGTGAAGTTAAGTAACTACTGAAGGAGGAGGAATGAGATAAAATTCGGTTAACCTCAGTATTTTCTTTGTTATAAAATGGGTTAAAATAATCGCAATCAGAAAAAGGTAACCAGAAAACTTGGAAAGGACAACTATGGTCACTGAAGGCTCTTTGTCCTTCCAATTTTAGAAAATGTTGTTAAATATTTACCTCCCCAAGCACTATCCTGCAGATGCAAAGGTAAATAGGAAAGATAAGGCCCTATCCTTGAAGAGTTTACAAAGAATTTAATAGGTAATAATAGTCCAATATTATAAGGGCCAGTTCAGGCTTCTGTGGGAGGTCACGGGGGCACTAAAAGAGCAAAGGTTTCCCCCGGAACATGCCACCCACTCTGACCTGAGACATGATTACCTAGGTTGAAGAGGAGGGGAACAGGACAGGAAACAGAGATAAATTTATTATAACTAGGTCACAGGCTGAGATTTGACAGATGGCAGGAGGAAGGCTGAAGAGGTAGGCAGGGACCTGATTACAAAGTCTTTTTTTTTTTTTGGTCAAGTTCCTTACTTTTTTTAAAGCTTTTTTTTATTGCTCACACTGTTGCAGATGTTCCCATTTGGCCCCCAATTTGCCCTTCTCCCCGCAGCCCTCGGTGCCCCTTCCTCAGGCCATCAGCACACTGCTGTCTGTGTCCATGGGTTACGCACGGCTGTTCTTTGGCTATTCCTCTCACCTTCTTTCATCCAGTCTCCTCACCCCCTCCTCCCGGACAGCTGCCAGTCTGCTCCATGTGGCCATGACTCTGTTCCTATTTTATTTGCCAGCTTATTTTGTTCTTTAGATTCCACATATGAGTGAGATCATATGGTATTTGTCTTTTACTGACTGGCTTATTTCACTTAGCGTTTGTGGTGACAGTTTGTGAAAATACTAGTTATTGATGTGGTTTATTTTATTTTTATTTTTATTTTTATTTGATTTATTGGGGTGACACTGGTTAGTAAAATTATATAGATTTCAGGTGCACAATTCTATAATCTAATCATCTGTATATTGTGTTGTGTGTTCACCACCCCAAGTCAAGTCTCCTTCTAATGTGGTTCGATTAAAATCTACTATCATATTTTCTATTTGTTCCATATATTCTTTGTTCCTTTTCCTTTCATTTTCTGTTTTTTGGTTTCAGGATTTCTTTTATAAATCTGCTATTATTATACTATTTTTTCTTCTTTCAAAAATGTTTAAATTATTACCCTAATGTTTACAATACATTTAGTAAATATCTTCAAGACACCCTCAAATATATCAAATAAGGTCACCTAGTAGACGTTTTAGAAATTTGTATCAAAACACATAAATCAAGTATCTCCTTGTATATAAATATCTAATCCAGGGGTGTCAGTCTCATTTTCACCCGGGGGCCACATCAGCCTCGTGGTTGCCTTCAAAGGGCCGAATGTAATTTCAACTCCTTAACAGTTAAGGAGTAGTTGCATTTATACACTCCTAAAATTATTTCAGCCCTTTGAAGGCAACCGCAAGGCTGATGTGGTCCCTGGTGAAAATGAGTTTGACACCCCTGATCTAATCATTATATTGTACACCTGAAACTAATGTAATGTTCTGTCAATTATACCTCAATAACAAAGAAGCTCCTAAATAGCTTTTGTTTAACAAAAAATGGGTGATAAAAACCTGCATGAACTAAAGAAATTTCTATTCACTGAAGTGAATTAAATCAATAAACCTCATTGTCACATCTAGCAAAAAAGTGTTAGAATTAACAATTTATATATTGTTATATAGTTCAGAATCAATTTGTTTTAACTTCAAAACAATGCTGTAATATAGTTATTATTACTACTAGTTTTATTTTTGGTATTTAAAAGACATATATCTTTTAAATAAATGCTATTATTATTGCATTTCATTGCATGGAAGTAAACAAGAAAGAGAAATATGTAAAAGGAGGATGGAACTTTGGGGCTGGAGAAGAGCCATGTCTCAAGGGTTAGACATGTGTTACCCTAGTTCTATCTGACATTTTAAATCAATAAGAAACAGTACTGTTAAATATTCATTATCATCTTCATTCAATCCACAAAACCAACCTAAGTAGTAAGTAATACAGCCGCTGTTTGACAACATTTGATGATGAAAATGAGGTGCATCGAAATGACTTGTTCAAGAACACAGAGCCAGTAAGTTGAGAGCCAATGAGAGAACCCAGGTTTTGGTTTTTGGTTTTTTTCCCTCATGCTAAGAAGACAAAATCCAGAGCTGAGAGTAAAATTTAAAGCCAGGCATGCCAGAGCCACACAACATAACTTGAAGGTCAGAAATCTCAATTCTTCCCAACGGCTTAATAAGAGAGAACCCAAATGAAATAAATTCATTGTATACCCACATTTTCTAGACTGCATCTAAATATAAAGTAATGGATACACACTAACCTAAGATTCAAAATATTCAAGGTAAAGTACACAAACCTCCTCATATTGATAATCAAATATCAACAAAACCAGTAGACTACATTGGCCATTTAATATGAATAAGATGATACAACAGCTAATACTATGTGTAACTGAAATAAAATTTAATAAATACAGTTAAATCTCAGAAAGGGAAAGCCAAGGAAGCTCATGTTAATCTCAACTACGCTGTATCTATCTAGAAAGACATAAACTCCAGTGTACTTTCTTACCATAATATTGTAGTTGACGTTAATGGTCTCGTCTTCATAGGGGACATTCACTTGAAAAGGCTGAACATCACTCTTCCCTTTCCTTACAACATCATAGATGGGATTTCGAGGTTTCTGGCTTTGCAGAATTCTTTTCAGTTGCTTTTCAAGAAGTAGTGGGGCATTGTTAACGACTTCAAAAACTCCATAGTCCACATTAAATCTAATTGCCTCTGAAAAGGTCTGCAAAATAAGTTGTGGAATTATGTCTTTAAATTTTAAAAACCAGAAACTCACTGTCTCCAAGACATACACACACACACATACACACACACACACACACACAGAATTTTGTTTTTAATCATTACCCTTTCCCTTTAGGAGCTTGGAAATTTACTCACTACAGGTAAAGGAACCTACTGAATCCTTCTTTCCCGATGTACTCGTAAGCGTCAGGGTGTATGACAGCAGAAACTCCCTCTGCACAAACATCTTACCTCTATCACTTCCCAGCCTTTTAGCTGAGGTCAAGTGTAGTATCCGTTCTTATCAGTTTGAACATCTTACCTCTGTGCTTCTTTGGAACTGGAAAGAAATACACACCTAGTCTCTATGAAGCAATGTTATTCTCTTAGAAAGGGGGTAAATTACTAGGGAAGAATGAGTAAAAGAAGAAGAGAGAATACCCCTGTTATCTTTTTCATCCCAGGAGCCACGAAAGCTCAAGTCTCCCTTGTCCAAGAGGAGAAAATGAAGTACAATATGCTCTTCGTTTAAGACTGTTTCAACACCATTCCTTTCACTCTGACCAACAAAAAAAGTGAAAGATAACATTTCTGAGCTTTTCTTAGTAATTACTAAATGCTGCCAACTTTTTATTTATTTTTATTGAATTTACTGGGGTGACAATTGTTAATAAAATTATACAGGTTTTAGGTATACAATTCTACAGTCCAGGATCTGTATATTGTACTATGTGTTTACCGCCCAAAGTCAAACCTCCTTTCATCACCAAATTTATTCCCCTCTTTACCTTCTACCTCTCCCTACCCCCCTTCCCTCTGGTAATCACCATGCTGTTGTCTGTGTCCATGAGTCTCTCTCTTTTTTCTCCCTGCTGACTGCCAGCTTTTCTTTAATGTCAGTCAGTTAATATACAACAGTCAGGAGTCTTGAGTTTGCCAGCTTGCCAGTAAGTCACGCTGTGACTCCAACTAAACCATTGAATATGTGTGGGGCCTCCACTTCCATAACAAGTACAGGGTAAATTGGCTGTGTCTTTTCCCATTTTGCCCTCCAAACCTACAATCAGGTCCCTTTTTCAGAACATTAATTTATTTTAGGATACCTTCAGTGAATTGCCTACTCATGTATATTCATTTACATAGTTTTTTTAAAAATATATTTTATTGATTACACTATTACAGTTGTCCCACTTTTTTAAATTATTTTATTGTTGTTCACTTACAGTTGTCTGCATTTACCCCCACCCCCAACCCCAGGCAAACCCACCTCCCTCCCTTGCTTCCACCCTCCCCCTTGGTTTTGTCCATGTGTCCTTTATAGCAGTTCCTGAACACCCTTGTCCCCATTATCCCCTTCCCCCTCCCCTCTGGTTACTGCCAGAATGTTCTAAATTTCAATGTCTCTGGTTATAATTTGTTTCTCTGGTTGTATTTTGCTTGCTTACCTCACAAGCGTCTTGGCTGTGGCTGATCTGAGTTCCCCGGTAGCTGATCTGGCCTTGGTGCCTTCTCTCATGAGTCCTTATATAAAA
>PVJI01024316.1:0-22138 GCA_004026765.1 Micronycteris hirsuta
TTCTAGAGTGGATGGTGAGCATGCTTAAAATGTGGCACCAGACCAAACGAACCAGAAGATAGATTTGGGATCATTTAGTCCAGCATTTCTCATACTGAATTTTGTGGAATATTAGTTCATCATTGTTGCAGGAGGAAAAGAATGTTATGGATGATATAAGCTCAATGAGTGCTAGGTTAAATCAATACAAACAGATTTATTTCCTGGAGGATTTCAGTATTTTAAAGTTGAAAATATGTATTGTGAATCTCTGAGACAGAGAGACAGTAGTTTGAACGTCCTACAGTTTTTGACCATGCAAGTGTTTTGGAATTTCTTGAATAATTATTAGTGAATCAATATTTATATCTTAATGAGTTAACACTTTGTAGAATGTAGAGTGGGCTACAAATTTAGCCCCATTCCCTCCTTTTGCATATGCAGAAATTTAAGCCCTGAGAGAGAAAGCATCTCAATGAAGTTCTCAAAGTCTACAGTCTTCCGTTGTTTGGCCTAATGAACATAGTAGAGTTTCAATATTAGCAGAAAGAGACAGATGCTAAATGTCAATAATAAACAAATAAATAATATCTGACATTATTAAATACTTTAACAGGCATAAAGCATATTAATAAGAAAGTCTTGTGAGGGTGGGGGCTTACTTCCGGTAGTGCACTCTGCTGTGTGGGGGTGCCAATTGATATGAGACCTGAATGAGCAGAAGAAACCACTCATGAGAAAGTTGGGAAATGAGAGATCCAGGCAGAGGAAAAGCTGTGCATAGTTTCTATTGGAGACATACTTGGCATGAATCAGAGAGTAAGGGAGGTTGGGGCACATGGACAAAGAGGTAGGTAGGAAGAAATAGGTGCTGAGATGAAATTTCTAGGATCTAGTCTCAGAGATTTTTTTTTTAAGATTTTATTTATTTATTTATTTTTAGACAGAAGAGAACAGAAAGAGAAAGAGAAGGAGAGGGAGAGAAACATTAGTGTGTGGTTGCCTCTCAAGTGGCCCCCACTGGAGACCTGGCCCACAACCCAGGCATGTACACTGACTGGGAATCAAACTGGAGACCCTTTGGTTCACAGCCTGCACTCAATCCACTGAGCTACACCAGCCAGGGCAGGGATTTTTTTTAATAAACATTTTTTATTTTTGTTCAAGTACAGTTTTCTGCCTTTCCCCTCCATCCCTTTCCACCACCCCATCCCTCCCCACCTCCCTCCCTTGTTTCCACCCCCACCCCTTGTTATTATCCATGTGTCCTTTATAGTTGTTCCTGCAAACCCTTCACTCTTTTCCCCTATAATCCCCTCCCCTCTTCCCTCTGGTCACTGTCAGCCTGTTCTCAATTTCAGTCTCTTTAGTTATATTTTGCTTGCTTGTTTCGTTTTGTTGATTAGGTTCCTGTTAAAGTGAGATCATACGGTATTTATCTTTAACCGCCTGGCTTATTTCACGTAGCATAATGCTCCCCAGTTCCATCCATGCTGTAGCAAAGGGTAGGAGCTCCTTCTATTTTTTCTGCTGCATAGAATTCCATTGTGTAAATGCACCACAGTTTTTTGAACCACTCATTAACTGATGGGCATATAGGTTGCTTCCAGCACTTGACTATTGTAAATTGTGCTGCTATGAACATTGGGGTGTGTAGGTTCTTTGAAATTGGTGTTCCAGGGCTCTTAGGATATAATCCTAGCAGTGGAATTGCTGGGTCAAAAGGCAGTTCCATTTTTAGTTTTCTGCGGAAATTCCATACTGCTTTCCATAGTTGTTCCACCAGTCTGCAATCCCACCAACAGCGCACTAGGGTTCCCTTTTCTCCACAACTTTGCCAACTTCTGTTGCTTGGTGCTTTGCTTATGATGGCCATTCTTAACGGTGTGGTATCTCATTGTGGTTTTAATTTGCATTTCTTCAGCTTCAGAGATTTTGATTCAGTAGGTCTGGGGCAGACTCAGTGATCTGCCTTTCCATCAAAAATCAGATGTTTCTAATTCAGGAAGTCTATGAAGAACATTTAAGAAAATTCTACACTAATCCATTGGTCATACACTGGACTCAAACCAGAAGCATTTCCTGAGTGGAACTGGACCAGCGCTCTCCACTAACCACCTATATATCCAGGGCATCTTGGACACCACTCAACAACTGATCTGAGGAAATTTAAGGAAAGGGTATCATGTAGTCATGCTTCATATAAAGCAACTTACTAGTTAATTCTTTCAAACTTGCCTATTGACAAGGTCTATTGACACACTTGTATAAAAGTAAGTAATGTCTTGCTCTTCTAAGATAAAGGTGAAATTTAAAAAGTTAACAATTTTATGAAATATATACTAAGAAGGTTATATAAAATAACAGGAAACTAATCTGTGAGCAGTAGTAGAAAACTTGTCATTTCAGATAACATTATCTGCATTCGATTATTTTTTATAATTTAGAAAGAATAAGTGTAATAGGAAACAAAAATATTTTCATGAGGAAAACACTAGAACTCCAATTACTGTAGTCTATCATTCTACCTCCATCTGGTATTTTTAGATGACCATGCACATTTCACTCATTTGTCTAGTGACCAATGTCTTCTTTAAGATGGGTGCCTGGGTATGGAGTTGCATCATGTTACCATGTAACAAAGAAAAGTTTGTTGGTGACAAGGAATTGCAATGCATGACCCTCAATTAGGAATATATTTGTAAAAGTAAACTTCAACCAAAACTTAACTTCAAGAAGAGAGTCTGATTATATACAAGGTATTTGAATGTTCCAGGCACATATCAGCACCGCCCTCACTAAAACAAACAGCAGCCGGAGAGATGAAAACCAGATCATCCGTACAGATGTGACAGGTAGAAGTTTGGCTCAGAACTTGAAACAGGGTATGTCTGGCAGAGACCATCAATCAATTCATTGATGGTTTACCATTTCTAAGCTTTCTTATTCTCTAGACTGATCAATAATCCTTCACTCATATAGTTAGCTGTCCTCACTCTAAATTTGCTACCCATGACATCCTCTCACCCCTTATCTGTGGGCTCTTTCGTTCTATGGAAGAACCACTAAGGATATGTAGCAGAATTAGAATGATAGACAATTGGAGTAAGATTTTTTCTCCTAAAAGCATTTTGGTTTTTACCCTTTATCCTTATTATTTCAAGAAAAAAGAAAGTATATGTGTAGTAATTAAATATTAAAATATACATTATTCAATTTCTCATTTTTCTTTTTATACGCCAATATATGAATATTTTCTTAATTTTTTTTACTTTTTACTCCAAATGTGTGTAGTAATTAAATATTAAATATACATTATTCAATTTCTTTTTTTTTTCCTTTACTTTTTAGATAAAGCTTCTTGGCAAATTTCTCAGCAAAGTTATTGATTTTCTTTTAATCTTCAGAAACCAGAGGGCCTCTGTCTTGGCATTTACATTTATACCATACCAAAGAATGGCACAGATGAATGGTTAGAATAGAGCTGTGGGTTAGAGACTTGGGTTCTAGTCCTAATTATTTCATCTTATATTTATGTGACCATAAAAAATGTCATTTAATCCCTTGGAGTCTCAATTTTCTCATTATAAACAAAGTACATTAACATCTGTTTCTATTCCTCACATGTTTGAGTTGAATATCAAAACTGATTTTTTAAAAACATAAGCGAGGGTGTTTTGAAAATCATAAGAATGGTACAAAAATGTCATCTATTAAAATCATTTTACTTGAAGCAAAAATGTAGCACCATGGCAGTTTCTCTCTTTACTCTGACACTGATATGTGGAACTTAAATGAAGTGAAATCTAGTGATTAAAGAGAAAATAAGTGCTTATACAATGTTTTGAAAATTATAAAGTGCTATGTCAATATGTGTGTTATTGTTATATTATTATATGCAAGAATATATGCTTGGTAACTTTGTGAGTATGAATAAATAATCAACACAAAGAGCAAACACTATTACACAGATAAAAATTATCTCTGTATTAAAAAAGGACAAACCCCCCAATAACAATAAAACAAATAGCATATCAAATCATGCCTTTTTATAGCAATGTAAGAAACAAAAGACATATCTAGCAATCGCCATTGAACAATAGATGTAATCCATTGAATAAAATGAGATTAGTATTATAATATACTATAGAAATAGTTAGAATTAGGTGTGTGTCAGTGATATCTGTAAGCAATGGCATAAACACTCCAGCACTTTGAGGTAGAACAACTTTATATGAAAACATATTTGATCAATATTCTCACTAAAGACTTTACCATTCTATACTTTTTTGCTTGCTATAAAACTTCCCAAATAATATCAACTCAAAGTCTTGACGACTCTACAAGGAGATGATACAAATAAAATAAAATCAGTTAATCTTAACTGTCTTGGCTAATAATCTAAATCAGCGCATAGCTGAGCTTGTTAAGAGGACACTTATGTACTTCATATTTAATCCTCACACAATTGTTATGCAGTAGTTATTATCATCCCCAGATGAGAAACTTAGAGGTTTAGGTCACCAGTAGGACAATGAAAGAAGCAGAGCTAAGCTTTGAATCAAATTTCAAGTGACTACAATGCCTTGATCACTAGTAGACGTTGAAATACAGGCTTCAAGTAGAAATTTGATATTACTTTTTAAATAAAATATGTTATAGAGATTTGAATATAATAAATAAAACTGAACTATAATCATTGGGACTATATGGACTGTTAAGAATATACAGCTCAAATTACAAAGAAATTTGATAAATATATTTATAAGAAATAATTGATATTACTCAAAATATAAATGGGCCAGTCTCAGTACTCAAATACTGAGGTAATCACATAAATTTGAAATAACTCCTACCCCTGCCCAAAAGAATTAAAGCAAATATATATATATATATATATATATATATATATATATATATATATATATATATCTCACAAATAATTTTATACATGATGCTGAGTCTGGAACCCAGCGTGGCATTGCATACGTTTTTCTTGAAAGCATATACTGTTCACATGGATGCCTTTATCTTAATCTTGGGAGCTAAAGATCAACAACGTCAGAGGATCAAATCAGTGGTCATTAAGATGGCAAGTAGGAAAGCACATCTGAATCTATTGGACATATATATTGAGTGCTCTTATATTTAGAAACCTTTGGTGTGATTCAAGAGAGAATAGAAAGGAGTATTCTAGGGTCTCATAAGCTAGACTTATCTGGACAGATACATAAGTAATCAATAAAATGATACGGTGATAGGACTAGAATGAGATTATTAAAAAGTACCATGACCATATAGGATATAATGTGTCCCTGTGGTAACCTTGGGAAGAATTCTAGTTCCATGGTTATCTTGGACACTTCAGCATCATGTATCAGGTTTAGCATAAACTGTGTTACAATATAACTCACCTTAATTATTGATGCTTAGTTATGCTAACCACATCTGTTGTTACTCTCACTGGGGTCTTTACATCATTGGCATTTCTTTTTATTTGTTACCCACTAACCCTAATTTATCCTTACACCTACTTATTGACCTAGATAATGTGAGCTATTGATTTAATAAACTGTCATGTTTAATAATCCTGACCTTGTACTCTGCACTTGCCTTGTAAAATCTGTGTTCTGAATTTCATCCTTTCTCATCTGTTCATATTCTTTATATTTCATACATCTTTAATTTTTCCTTCTCTATTGGATTACTCCTAGCTACATTTAAAGTGCCCAGGTATCTCTCACCAAACAAGTAAAATCACCTCTCTGTCTCACTTTATCCTTTAGCTGCTGTTTCACCTCTTCCTCTTCACAATTAATTTGGAATAGTTATCTGTATTTACAGTCTACCATCCCTCTTCAGTTCTTGCTTCCTCATTCACTCCAGTCCGACTCAATCCTCTCCTCGTTTATCAGTAAAACAGCTCCTGATATCATTGATATCCTTAGTTGCTAATTAAAATTGATGTTGTGGATGCTCATTTTACTCATTGTCACTTTACTTGATTCTCAAGAATATCTGATGAGAGTGACTGCTCCCTTTTTATGAAAGTCCCTCTTTCCTTTGCTTCAATGACAACACAGTTTTAAATATTTTCTTCTATTTTTTGCTTTTATTTATTGGCTATTCCATTTGCACCTAACCTTAAATGCTAGAGTCTCTCAATGTTAGGTGCTGAGCCTTCTTTATTCTCTTAATATGTCTTTTATGGGCAATTGCATGCACTTTTATAACTTCACTTGCCTATTTATTCTCATGTTAAGTGCCTAGTCAATGTCTACACTTGGATGTCCCATTCTCCCAAAATCAACATGCCCATAACTAATCTAAAAGCTTTGCTCCCATTCTGCTCTTCCTTTATATTACACATCTTAGTGAATAATGCCAATATATAAACAGTTGCACAAGACGGAGTCTGGGATCAACATTTAATGCTTCCTTATCACTCATCCTCCCATCCAATGGGTCACAGAGGAAGGTAGAACCAATGCCACAGAAAGCAGAAGGAGGAGATATATGGTTCACAGCAGTGTTGTATGATCAAGGTTTGTATGAAGCCATACCCATGCCAGACATTAATTATAATTGCCAGTCAATAAAAGTCATTTATTGATTACTTGTAGAACAATAGATTCCTGGCCTGTTATCCCTTGCTTAGTCTCTCATAATCATTGACATGGTTGATATTTCTTTTCCCTTCTCTCCTCATTTTCCTCTAATTCCTTTACCTCTCCTTTTACACTATTGGCATTCTCATCTTCCTTCATGCCACAAAATGTTAACATTTCTCTAAGCCTCTTAGCTCTCTCTGCTTTTCTCACTTAGTACTTTCTCCCTATGTGATCTCATCCATGCTCACAGATTCAATTATCATCTAGTCACAACTGATTCATACAATTATATCTCTAGGCCATAATATTCCTGTGAGTTCCAAATGTGTATAACCAACTGCCTATTTTACATCTCCTCCTGGGTATTTCAAGGACGTCTCAAATTCAACATGACCAAAATTGAATGCATAATTTTCCTTGCCTCTCTCTCCGAGAGTCTGCACTCTGTCCTTTGTTCCCAGTCTCAGTAAATGTCACCATTAGATTTCCAGGAGCACAAACCAGATCATTAAAGTTATCCATGGCACCTTCTTTATCTAATATAGGAAATTCAAATTACTGGTTAAAAACTTTCAGTGGTTGCCTATTTATTTTAGGGTTAACCAACTTCTTAATATGCTCTACATGATCCTATATGATTCAAACTCTAATTACTTTGTCAATGCAGATAAACCACCTCCTCCACTCTTTTCACCCTGGTTACATTACTGAGCTGTTCTTTTGTCTCTCCTTTGCCATAACCCTCCCATCACAGAATCTTTGCACATCCCCAGCTGAAGCATGCTTTTTTCCCTGATTTGCCTAATTACTGTCTGGTCATGCTTCAGATTTTAGCTTAAGTGTTCTTTTCTCAGCAAAGCCTTCCTTGATCCTTGTCCAATAACTCTATCATATGTTCACATAGTATGGGTATCTTTCTGTTATAGCATTTGTCACAGATCTATTCCATACATCTGTGTATGTGTATATGTCTCCCTTCCACCATACTAATCTAGAAACTCTATAAAGGAGGGACTTTGACTACACTTGCTTACTATTTATTATATCTATAGTATCTGGAAGTAGCTTTGGCACATGGCAGATACTCAACACACACTTGTTACATGAAGGAATGAATGGGTGTGAATATCTTTGCTGTCGTGCTCAGAAGATTGGTTTTGAATACTGGGTTTGAACCTGGACACAAATCAATAAAGTGACAATATGTATACTTACGAATTTGGCAAGTGTTAAAAAAATCTAATTTTTAACAGGTTGAAAAAGTATTAATGAAGATGAAAATAACTGCCAAAGTTTACTTAAGAAAGTGACAGTTAAGGATCATAAAAAGTTATAGATTCATTTTGTCAGGCAAAGAATAATTGGTTTATAGAATCCTGCTTTTCAGTGTAGCCCAGAAAAATTAACTGAATTTTTTTAAACAGTGGAGAAACTGGCTCATAGTGAGGCATATTCACTTATGGCAGAGAAACAGTAAGAGAATAACTAGCATTTATAGTCATTTATAGTAGAAAAATAATCAGAACCAGAGTATCTGTGTTTGAGTTCTAGCTCTACTATCACCTTGCAGCCTAGCTGGTTCAGTCGCTCAAATGTGCTGAGCATGCCTTCTTCATCAGTGTGTTGTCTGCAATAGTTCTAGAATTCGGATTCTATTATTCCAGAAGAGTTTTACATGCCGTGAGACTATGAGTTACTCAAAAGAAGGAACCACATCTTCTTCATGGATGCACACTCCCCAGGGTCTAGCACCCAACATTGTTCCTAGTAGACTGTGTTGTTAACCTTGTTGAATCATTAATTCTATAGCAAACCCTTAAGAATATTTTGGGTCATAAGTCTCTTACAAAAGGATATGCAATATTTTATGTGTAAGTTAGATGTGCATTTTGAAGGGAAGCAATAGTTTTATAGTAGAGTCAAGTAAAAAAATAAAACCCCAAATGTGGAGTTCTTGAATATTTATGTTACCTCTATAAATCCTGATGAAATCAGTCTACATAACAGTTGGGAATACCCTGATTTATCACCACCTAACACACTTTGTATAGTAAATAGTCAGTTAATACACGATTCTTGTGGATTTACCGATAGCATCCTATGTCCTGGGGGTACTGCAATGATAAACAGATTTAGAAACAGCAGTAAACAAGAAATATTATTGCCCTCAGGAGACTTAGTTTCTAGTGGAGGGAAACTAAGTAAACACACAAACATGAAAATCAATCATAATGACAAACACAAACTAAGTCACAACAAAGAGATAAAGGGTAATGGAACAGTCACTGGAGTGGGAGGGAGTTGGTAGGATGATGGGGAAGGCCTGGGAACTTCGGTTCAGAGTGTGAAGGGCACTGGAAGAGGAGTCATAAGACACTAACTCCAGATAATAGCTCTTATGAGCTGCGTAACCTTGGGTGAGTCATATACTCTTATGAATTTCCATTTTCTCATCTTTTCAAAGATATCCCATACATATTTTATGTATTTCAAAGAACTATTGAACCTCTAAGTTTCAGTATTCAGGCAATTCACCTTCTTTGAGAAGTCGATTGCATTTGTGCTCTGAAATCAGTATTAGCCCGTGGTTCGCGTAGCACCAAACTGCCACCCCCTTGTGCTGTCATTCTCTCGCCCGTTGTCTTTCTCCAGTGAGCCACTCTTCACCGACTGCAGAGTGAGGCAGCAGAAAAGAGCAGAAGGGCACAGCGGAAGGGTATGGAGGAGATGCCCAGGGTTGACCTGCACCCACCACACATCCCTGTGAACTCACTCCCTACTTTCCCCGAACTCCCAAGTTTATGAGACAAAAGCTAGATTATTTTTAGCACAAGGCGTATAGGAAAAAACTATGGACGCATCTAAAGGTAGCTGAAGATGTCACTGTGCTTGACCTCTGAAGTGGCTACAGTCCATTTCCATGATGCTCACACCACATCAAAGCCCTGTCCTGGAAATGTGTAGATCCCATCAAGCACGGGTTTTCCTTTTTCTGGACAGGGGTGCCCTGAGTCACCACTGCATTTTGAGCTCACTGAACCTGATGGTAAATATCCAGGTGGCAGGTGAGCAGAACATTATTGGTTCTTGAATCAAAGAGTGGAGAGCCTGTTAACGATCTATGACCCATGGCTGTACTTCCGATTTCCCTCATTCAGGAAATAAGACAATGAGACTAGAACATCAAACATATACTTTTAATTAGTATAAAGATGATCACATAAACCAACAAAACATAAAATAGGACTCATCTTATGGAATATTGGAAAACAAAATATTCTTATATTTACCAAAATGTATAGCAGATATTCAAACTTTTAAGAATTAAGAAACAATCCTAAAGCTTTCCTTGAAGTCCCCACAAAAGTAATCACTTCTTTTAAACTTCACAAATTCTTTATTTGTAACTTTTTAAAAGGGTTTTCTACTTCTTTCCACCTTGAATCATAGATTTTTATAGACACATTTTAGTTCTCCACCAAACTCTCATCTCAAAGGTCAGGATTTGTAACTGTTTTACCTCTTCTCAAGTAAGAGGTAGTGATTCAACACAGTGCTTTATTTAGAGTCTTGCATCTAGTAAGCGCTTAATGAATATTTGTCAAACGGATGCACGAGTAAAGTGAGGACACTCTTAAACAAAAGCACGTGTTTTATAAAAAGTACCAATGAGGTATGAAACAGTCTTAAATGTTCTTAAGCAATATTAAAAATGTATGGGATATTCCCCTGTTTTTAAAAACACTCAATAATTAAGACTACCAAAACTTTTTTTAAAGAATGAAGTAAATCTTTCATCAAATACCCTCCTAAAACTTTACAATTTTATCTCTCAGCCTCTCTTAATCCTAATTGCACAATCAGACTTTTATTAACTCTAATTGCTCTTTGATCAGATATTTGATTATTTACCCTGAGGCTACATTGTAGATTCTAAATTGTTCTGCACAGTTGTAATTACCATATGTTTTCATTAATCTAATTCTGTTAGCTGGCTGTTTACTGAGTGGTCTTAGTGTCAATCAATTATCCTGCTAGTCCATGCATCAAAACAATTAGAATGGAGTTTAGTTCTCAAGGTGTAGTCATTAGGTTATTTTATTACTCATTTCCAACCTGTTAGAGGGCAACCAGAAAAAGACAAATAGGAGATTTTCAAATGTAGTTGTATCACTGATACCAAGTACACATCTATTAGAGACTCATCTGTGCAGCTAACATTGTGGTCCAAGGATATAGGTCTTTGGAAACATTATTAAACACTTAAAAGTGTTTGAAAACATTATTAAACTCTTTAAAAATGAAACCATGCAGATCTAAGTGAATGAAAAAATAATCAATGCAAATTGGCATTTTCTTTCAAATGCCTGGAGACCAAGCTTCTCTAGTTAACACAAAAATTGACCTTCACCGGACCACTATGTTTAATATGGTCTGCTAGTAATATTTTTTCAAAGAAATACTGAGTGTTTCCAACAAATTTCAAAACATAATTACATTCCTCAAAAATTAGTTATCATATATTTGTTAGAAATTCCTACAGAGTTTGACTTATTCTGTATGCATTGCTCTGAACACATCACTTTGCTCCTTCCTCTATGTCTTTCATCAGATGGTCCCCAAGCCCATGCCTCAAGCTGCTAAAGACACTGCACACAGAAAAGAAAATACGAGACTGGTCCTGGGCTCAGAGTCTGGTGGCAAAGGATTAAAATAATGAATCTATGCCACTAGGGGAGCAAATGCCACAAAGCAAAGCAAACATATTAGACTAATCAGAACTGCCAAGTCTTACAAGGGTACTTGGCATTTTATTTCATTTTTCAACAATAATAATAATTAACATTTGTGAAGCTCTTTCACTATACCAGGGACTGTTATAAAGACTGAAGGTGCATTGAATCATGCATACTTTACAAGAATACTATGAGTTGGTTGCTATTAAATATCTTTACATTACAGCCCTGGCTGGTGTAGCTCAGTGGATTGAGTGCGGGCTGGGAACCAAAAGGTCCCAGTTTGATTCCCAGTCAGGGCACATGCCTAGGTTGCAGGCCAGGTCCCCATGAAGGCCATGTGAGAGGCAACCACACATTGATGTTTCTTTCCCTCTCTGTCTCCCTCCTTTCCCCTCTCTCTAAAAAAAATAAATAAAAATTTAAAAAAATCTTTAAAAAATATATCTTTACATTACAGATGTAGAAAATGAGGCATCAGAGGCTGAATAATTTGATAAAGACACTCAAAAACTGACAGTGCTATGATGTAAACAGAGTACCACCATGCTTTCAAACCACTCTACTCTACAAGGCTGATTCTCAAACTCTACAGTGTACATGAGAATCACCAGGTAGGCTTGTTAAAACACAGATAGTTGGGCTCTACTCCTAGAGTTTCTGATTCAGTAAGTCTGGCTGGGGGCCAATAATCTGCATTTCTAACAAGTTCCCAGGGGAAACAACACTTTGAAAGCCGTTGTTCTACTATATCCCAAGCCTTTAGCAGTTTCTTCAGTTTTCTGGTCTACCTACCACCTCATCACTTCCCTTAACTCTTGACATGGAAGCTCATCACTTTCCTGAGAAATTATTACTCAGCAAGTCATATTTCTTCTAACCTATTTCTGTTCTCTCACTCTGTCCCTTCCTCCAACTAATTCTTATTATCTTTCCTCATCAACTCCTCCTCTTCCACATTTGTAAACATTTGCTATTCAAGGTCAGTGTCACTAAACGTGGACTCTATCGCTCACAACCCCTGGAGACCTTATTTAACTACATGCACTGGTATGCTGAATTAGGATGATTATTGTATATTATTAAACTGCAACTTTATTTTTGTGTTCTCTTGTCCCCTTACATTTACTCAATGGAGGAGTCCTTCCCCTCCACCCCCACTGCTGTGAAAATCCAAACAGGCCGTAACTTTTCTGGTAATTTGTAGATAGTAAAAAGATAATCACTTTAAATCATAAATAGAGTATCTCCTAAATCATAATCCAGCCCTAAATAACAATCATAACTCTAAACCATTTTCCAAGCTGAAGCTTCTCCTATTGCAGTCAGGTCTCTTGTCACCAAGGAAAAGAATGGTAGTCTCGTGTTTTTCACTTTCTCCTCTTCCACTAAGAAAGGGAAGGTAGAACACTCTTGTTCTGACTAATGCTGTTGTAAAATGCTTTATGTTTTCTGGTCCTCTTACATATTCAAAGCTGACTCTTTGTTCATGGAGATGTTTTTGCGTTCTTCAAAAGTTCCTCAGCTGAGCACTTTCCACTGTAGCTGTTGTGATTGGCCAGTGAATGTCCCTGGCTTCCCGGAAGTCCTCTCCTCACAGACTTCTCTACCTCATTACCATGCCAGGCAGCCCACTGGGCAAGAGTCAGAATCACTACACTCCTGTTCTCTGTTGTAATTCAAATCTGCTTCAGAAGGAAAACTCACAGATCCTTGGCTCTGGCAAGTTCTTGGAAGGCACTTTTTCTAGATGTGCACAAAGAGGCATTAACTTTCTTGGTGTGAGCTGAGCCCTGTGATTGAAGGGAACCCCACTCACAGCCCCAGGGAAGCCCTAGAAACCTCAATAGACATCTCTACAGAGGAGTTGGTGCCTCATTTTATAATTTTATATTTACTGTTTCCCACTGTTTTGGGGAAATTTTTCAAATAAAATTTATGTTACAAAATTCTTCATTTTTTTGTGTGTACTTATCCTCCTTAATCAGCTCTTTCCAGGGGGTGTGATAATATACCCAAATTAAAAGAAAATAAAACACACCCCTTAACCTTACCTCTCAGACCCATGCTTCTCTTATTTTTTCAACACAATCTCTATCTTATTTCTCCATTTCTTCATGTGTCAATCATTTCCAATCCCACTGAGATTTGACTTTAGCCCTTTTGTTCCCTGATAGTTGCCAGCGCTTCCTAGTTGCTCTGCCCCGTGGATATCAAAGCTGACTTCTTGTGGGCAACCCATAGTATAAACACTTCCTTTCCTGGGATCTTTCTTTTAAAAAAATATTTTATTTATTTATTTTCAGAGAAAGGGGAAGGAAGAAAGAGAGGGAGAGAAACATTGATTGGTTGCCTCTCTCTCACCCCCAAGTGGGGACCTAGACTACAACCCAGGCATGTGCCCTCACTGGGAATTGAACTAGTGAGCTCTCAGTTCACAGGCCAGCATTTTATCCACTGAGCCACACCAGCAAGGGCAGATTTTTCTTTCTTTGACTTTTGTGACACACTTTCCCCTAGTTCCCTCTATGGATCTGTCCCTCTCATTTGGAGTCTTCATTTTTTCAGGACCATTTCTCAAATTTCAGAGAGTGTATCCAGATTTTTACCTTTTGCATAATGTCTATATCTTCTTTCTAGGCAATTTCACCATGCAATACTTCATTGTCAATTACTCACAAACTGATTTCCACTAGATCTCCACTTTCCATCTCATACTCAACACGTCTAAACTACCAAACTCCAGCACCACTCCTCTTTGTAGTTTCGGTCAATTCTCTACTAGCACTCAATTCCTCCATTTCCTCTAGTGTTGACCTCAATTCCACTTTTTAAGCTGTAGAAATAACAGCCAGCACCAGAAGCAACACTTACCACTTGTTGCATACTAAATTCCTACTGGATAGGTATTTTGTAGATAAGAACACTTTAGTTTAGAGATTAAATAATTTACCCAAGTCATAGAACTCTTAGTTGGCAAGGTCAGGATTTAAACCTATAGTGACAAAAAGGCAGGTCCTTTTTGTCACTATGGTATTCTGTGTCTGTGAATAACTCTGGAATACACTCTCCCTATAAATTTCCAAGCTTTAAGTCATGCCTTATTATTTTTAATAAAATCCAATGTTCTTTCCACAACAAGCAAAACCCTTCATTATCTGGCTTATGCATCCCTTCTTAATCTCTTCTTATCTACCCATGAAACATCTGGACTGTAGCCACACTGAATTTCTTGCACTTGGATTCAACTCTCATTAAAATGCCATTCCTTCTAGCTAGAGTGTCTGTCATCTAACTAACGCTCACATGGCCTTCAGGGCTCAGGCTGGTGAGGTGCTTTTGCTCTGTTTTCACAAAGCACCCTGGGCATCTTCTCTCAGTATTTACACAGAATACTGCATGCCCTTACTAACACCTACTGGTCTCATCCCCCACTTAACACAGGTATTCTGTTGGTCTTTAGCAAAAAGGAGTGTGCTTATCTTATCCAAGGTGCTCAAGGCTACATTTTTATTGATCTTTATTTGAAAAATACCAATCTTAATTACTGTTACTGCTTTAAGTCTCAAAATCTATTAAAAGAGTTGAAAAAGAAACACTACTGTCGGATGCAACACATGATATAGATCTATTTAATGCATTAAAATAATTGTATATAGTTCACAAAAATATGAGAAGGGAAGGGAGAGAGAAAGAGAGGGAGAGAAACATTGTGAGAGGGAAACATAGATTGGTTGCCTCCTGTACATGTCCCAGCTGGGGACTGAACCCACAACCCAGGCATGTGCCCTGAGCAGGAATCGAACAGTGACCTTTTGCTTTGCAGAACAACACCCAACCAACTGAGCCATACCCGCAAAGGCTATGGTTAAATTTTTTTAGAACACACATATCCTCTCCATTATTTGTGAAGCAGAACACTGACATTTCAAATAAATTATCAGGCAATTACTTGGAATGAGTCAAATTCATTTTTGGTAACAATTTCAGTTCTCCACAGGCACCCCTCTGTGCAAAAGTGGTGAGAAAAAAAATGAAGTATTTAAATTTTCATAACAAATGTTAGCTCTCAGCAGACTTATACCATGTTTAAAGAACATGATTGCTATTGAATCAACTGCACAGAATACTGGCACTTGAGAAACTCAAGACAGAATCCAGCCCTGAACTGACTAATACTTAATCCTATAAAAGCTCACTAAAATCAAGGATATTTGAGACAGGCTGCTCAAGGGATAGGCTCAATTTCTTCTTGGTTTCTATATGCTGCCCATGTGTTTATTTAGAATTTAAATTACCTAAATATTTGATAATCCCCAATATATTTACTAATGATTTTTCATTCTTGGCTTTTATAATGCATGTTTAAAACTATATGAAGAAAGTCTTCTCTTCTTCTGCAAAATATATTGCTCTTATTTTACTTTAAAGCCCTTTTAAAAATTTCACATAAGAATCAGTCTAGAAAATAACCTGTCTCTCCAGATGAATTGGTGTGTACTTTAAAAATCACATCACATGGCAACTTGACCTTGTCATTTTGACTTCAGGGAAACCAAAAGTTCTTATAATTTGATTCTTGTCCCCTTTGGTCACATTTTGATGTTAAAATCATCCTCTAGTCTTTTATTATGACAATAAGAACAATATAAAAATAAATAAAATGTTAAATATATATCAGCAAGTTGACCATAACAAGCAAATTTTCTTATTTAAATTTCCTTGCATATTCTTGCTTTATCCAATCTGGTCATGTTAAAGGTGACTTTCAGTAATTGTAGAGTGTTAGAGAAAGTAAATACATTAACATTCATTTTCCAATAAATTCTAAGAAGCCTGGGATTTTATAATGTATTCATTGCATAGACTTAATTATATTTGAAAAGTAAAAGTCCAGTAATCATATAACTTGTGTGGCATGTAAACTAGCAATTCAAAATTTAGTCTTTATTTTAAAGATTCATTTTCTATAGGAGGAAAAGATAATCCTGATAATAACTAAATCAGATTGCATGTTACGAACCTTAGAAATGCATGCAATAAGTTATATGACCTATTCTAAAATTATGCAATTGAAGGACCAAGATGTTTTCAAAGATTGTGGACACTTCAAAATATAATTATACACTTTACTATAATGTAGAGAAAATAAACACCAATGTGAACTACTCAATTTGTAAGGGACCAAAGGAAGTTTGAAAACTGCAGCAAGTTTCATATTGTGACATTTGAGCTGCATATTACTGGGACACATGTCACCTACCATCAAAGCTTTACAAGGCTCTGAGCCCATGCTTCTTAATAGCAGAAACCTGAACTTGAATATATTTTAACCAGCTTTGTTTATTTGAGAAGATTTCATGCTGGGGCTTAGATTTTATGTCAATTTTCTAAGGAAGGAAAATGAATTGTTTAAAGAAATTGCAGCAAGCATGAAGTAAGATGATGTGTATTTACTTAAACTCTTCATTTTTTCTGAGCTACTATGAAAGTGAGGGTTCATGGGAATAACAAGTTCTTAGACAAGATAGTTCTTAGACAAGGCAGAGGGAAATGGCATAAAATATTTTTCACAAGAACAAGAATAATAGATCTCATGAACAAGAAGTAAAGGTTATACAGAGCATGCTGAAGGAAACAGAAGGTAAGTAAACATTTCTGAGAAACTGAATGATGTAGTAATACGAAAACAGTTTATGAAGGAAGTCTGGGGTGACTTAAGCGTGAAGACAGGCACCTGTAAGGGTGCCAAAGAAGAGATTTTGACAAGAACTCTTTTGTGTGAAAATATTAGTTGTGTCCCTATCAACACCATGGAGACTTCCGTGTATTTAAACTATTTCAAAGAGAAAGCACGTCACTTTACATCTCTCTGGGGTCACCGCATTACAGTTCAGGAAAGAGTCCTGGAGTTTGCGTGGCGCAGTCACTGGAAGGGAAGCACATGGGCTCTGACTGCTGTGTGCCGGCACGGTCCGTTTGCTGCTATCACTGTCCAGCAGTCGGGAGCTACGCCACATCGCTTCAAGGCCTTAGAGTACTTCGTCTGCCTACTGTGCTTACAATCACTCCATTTCAGCTAGTCTATCAGCTGCTTGGACACCATGCTGTTATCCATCTCCCACACATATCCGGCCCAGTAAATCTGAATTTCAGTGAGCCTGACTTCCATGCTGATGTCCCAGGATCCTGCTGCTGTTGACCTTGTGTTGCCATTAGATGTTAAGTATGACTTGTAGGCAAAGTTGATGAAATTGTCCCGGGAATTGTATAGTTTTTTTTTGTTGTTGTTGTTTTGTTTTTAGATTTTAGTCTGCAATTAATCTACTGAAGAAATTTTGGCATTATCATCATTTAGCCCTAGACTTTTCTCTTTGGATGAGACAAAATGCTTCCATGTCATGGTACCATATACTTATCTTGAAAAATATATTCTCCTCCATTAAAACATTTTCAATTAGGGGGCTTATCAAGGTCTAGTACCAAGAGTGCAATGTATTAACCATGACATTATTTTAGAGATTATTTTGTTTATTTTTGTACAGTGATCTATTCAATTGTTGTCTTTTTAAATCCATCAAATTTGATTCTGCTGAGCTAGCAATATCACAACTCATAGTCTGCTTATCACTAAGTCTGGTAACACATGGCAGATGGAGTCAGCTTATAAAAGGTATATATACTTTCAGTGACCAGCTGGGATATCCAAACATTCTTAAATTAATATCTACAGGTTCCCTATATTATTTTATGTAATGAAAAAATTGGTTGGTATGAATAATTTACATATTTTTAAGTTTTTTACTTAATTATTTTATATGAGATGTTTGGTGATATAAAATCTGTTTCTGATTTTAGCTTCTTGGCATCTTCAAACTAACCACATGTCACATAATTTTTGATTTAAGAGAACATGCTAAGGGGAATAAACTGAAATGAGCTTTGAAAGGCAGAGCCATAGATTTTCTTTTAATAGGTCAGATATTAAGAATGGGAAGGAGTAATTTGAGGTGAGATTCCATTGGCTCTATGGTTACAGAGAGGGACAAGAAACCAAACTGTGATGGAAATAACATTTACCTTAAATATCAGTTAACGCCAGCAAAAGTTAAAATCTTTTATTTTCATAAAAATGACAAGGTACTACTGAATTGCACAAAATTGAAGCATTCCCAAGATATGTATAGGCCTGGTTAATGGTAGATGGTTTAACTGCTAACCCTCTCCCCCCAAATTATGTACATACATGCATGGACATAATATAAAAATATGTACATACTTATGTTTTTTAAGTTTATTTTCCAATTTTCATATTAATAGCATTTCATGTACTATCATGACATATGTTTAGTTTAGCAGTTCCTTTAAAGTAGCAATTGTACTTTTACTCTGGGAAGACAAGCATTTATGTTCAAAAGAGGTTTTAAAAACTTGACCCCTTAATGAAAGATCTTGAAGAAGAAGAAAAAAAACTAACTCAAGATAATTTTCTCCCAACTGTGGAACACTTATCTTTGAGATAGTAATAGATGTTCCAGTAAACAAAAACAAAACAAAACAAAACAAATACCTGCTCTGCGATCGAACAAATTTAGAAAACACGGATTCAACAAAGCTAATTGATTCTTTACTATAAGACTGTTTAGGCCTTTAACTCTGCATTATCATTTTCACACAGGGGTAGGAAAAGGCCATAGCAAAAGTATGGCACCATTTGCCACAGAGTTATTTATTTAAAGAATTCCTATGGATTATTCAAGAAATGCAATTTGGAAAACAATAGCTGAAAATACAGACCAAGACACTCTCGTACCACTCTTCGTAGTTGCCCTGCGCAACTCTTTTATGGTTATGTTCTTACTAAGAAAGGCCATGCAGACCTCTTCTCTAAGCAGCTACCACAAAATCCAAAACACTCTCTACATTTGATCTATGTGCTTGCCCATACCATCCTCATGTACTGCCTGAACATGTTTACTATAACTCATACAATATTTCTATTTTTTAAGGACATTGGCTTAAAATTTCTTAATAGTTATTTGAATTTAAAGACATAGATGGATTTAAGGACATAAATATTCCTCATGAAAAACTATCATTAAAGTCCACAGTGCCATATTTTCCCCAATTTGGAATCATTATTAAAAAATAAAAGTTAGAATTACAGCTGATTCACACAGCTTCTACTGAATGGGGCAAGTTTGGAAAGCAAGAGCGATGAATTTCTAGCCTCTACCTACATCCTGCAATCTATTCTCAGGCTGTTGTGAAGAAGTCCTTTGTCTTTTCAACACCAAAATTATAAGCTTGGGTCTTTGTTTCCTGGTATAGTGGAAAGAACATTGAACTAGGAATCAGAAGTGAACCCACGTCTTGGCTTTGTCCCTACCCAGCTACACGACCTTGAGCAGGTCCTGTATCCTCTTCAATGTGCTCTACTGGAACATGGCCAGGCTGCAGTAGGTAACTTTGGTATCTTTTCTATCACTGACATTCTGTAATTTCACTATGGTACCAAGATGAACTGTGGGATGTTATATTGTCACTCACTATTCAGAATTGCATAGAACAGTGTTGCCTAATGCTAAAGTTTTAGGCTGCTACTAGCAAACACTTGTGCAAATGAGAAAAACACCATCACTTTTGGGATGATGAATTATAAAATGGGCCTTTTCTGAGAAGACCAAAAAGAAAAAAGGAAAAAACCCATTTGCTGGGAAAATTTACAACAACAACAAAAAAGGCTCAGGTTAGAGTTCAACATCATCTCCCCTGACTCAGAGCCTTCCACAACCACCTAGGACAGCTATCTTAGGCCTTCCTGTTGAGATTCAGGTGCTGGACTTTCTTCAAGACTTCATTTTGGTATCATCTATCAGTTCAATGTCTCAATTTTCTCTCTCCACAGATAAATGAGTTTAAGTCACCCTAATCAAGCTCTTCTCTTGATTTCCAGGTATTGAGCTTTTAGTTTACCTCTCTGCACACCCTGGCTCTATAAAACTTCCATTCACTTCCTCACCTAGCCACCTGCAATTCACCCCTGAACACTTAGACCACTGAGGTCTCGAGTCTGCCCACCTTGGTCTACTCACTTTCTAACTAATGGACACACCCCCTAGACATCAATCAGCCTTTTACTTGATCCCAGAATTCAATATTGTTGGCTATTCTCTATATCATAAAATCTCTATCCTATTACCTTTGGTGATAAACTTGTTAAAATGAATACTTCTCTTAATAGCTCTGATTTTTACTGCTTATTAAATACCAATGGTCCCCAAATCCTACATTTGTTCTCTTTCTTTTTAGCCTACAAAACTCTTTTAAAATATCTTCTCCATACCTGAAACTTCAAATTCTATAATTCTAAAATAATGATGAATTTCAAAGCTATAACCCAGACCCTTTTCCTGAACTCCAGACCCCGACATCTAACTATTAAGCAATCCCTTCTAAAATCTCACAAGCATGTTAAGTAAAACACTGGTGAGAATGTCATTCTTGTTTTGTTCTTATCTTTCTACATTATCTAAGTCCTATCTACATTATTAAGACAATTTATAAACCTACAAAAATGTTACATAAGATTTTAAAAGTTCTTTAATGAACCCCCATTTCTAACTTTCCCTTTTACCTCACCACTCAATTTCCTGGTTCCCATTGCTCTCTTAGTTCAGACTGTCCTTTCTTTCTATTTTCAGCTGCCTTAACTATAGAACTGAAATGATAAGTCTCTCACACGGTTGTGGCATGAGTCAGATAAAATAATGCATTTAAAAGGTCTGGAACACAGCAGGAGTGCAATAAATGGTAGAATATTATTATTGTTGGAAATATTACTTTTATTACTACTAGGATTATGAGGTTCCATAAATTGCAACTTGACCATAACTACCACTAACTTTATTTGCTATAATAATAGTTTAGGGTTGAGCTTGATTGGATTTATTAAATTAGTTTTTTTAAACTACATAGCATTGAAAGAAGAGATTATAGACTAACTCAACATAAGAGATCCCAGCTTCATTTAGAATTGCAGACAGATATGGTATACTGAGCATCAGTTTTCAAAAGTTTAATTAGAAAGTACCCTTAGGCTATTCTGTATCAGAAGAATAACTTTGCAGTTGAGTCAAATCCAAGAATGTGTTTATGTGTTTGTTAGTTAATGAAACTATTTTATATATATATATACATATATATGCCTTTGTATTAATTAAGAATCTCCAAGTTTATTGAATAGTAAATTCTTTATCCTTTTAGAAATTCAGTCTTAGGAATAAATTTCTCATTTGAAGCAACTAATGACTATTCAGAAACTGTCTAACCATTTGAGCATTTGTTTTAGAATTCCAAACTAACTTCGAGTGTGTTCGGCAAAGGGGAAAAATAAAGGGCCCAGGCTGACAGCTTTGTCTGAAATGAGACCAGCCATGGGAGAGCTTTCACCAAGCACCCACTAGGGGTGAGTAAGCTCAGACTGAAAAGGATTTCTGACTTGACACATTGTATTATATAAAAGGGCGAAATACTCTCTCTCCTGGGCTTCCAATTTAAGATTGCGCTTGACTAAGAAACTGCATATCTGCCCGGAGTGGAGTCGTATGAGTGCCCAAAATCATATGAAAAGATGCTCAATATCATTAGCCATCAGAGAGATGCAAATTAAAACCACAATGAGATACCACCTCACACCAGTCAGAATGGCCATTATCAACAAAGCAACGGATAACTGTTGGAGGGGATGTGGAGAAAAGGGAACCCTACTGCACTGTTGGTGGGAATGCAGACTGGTGCAGCCACTGTGGA
>PVJI01024317.1:0-22139 GCA_004026765.1 Micronycteris hirsuta
GTACTTCTCCCAGCAGTCAGAGGACACAGGGCTGACTTGGCAGCACCTCTGCTCTCTCGGAGTGGGACCTTTTTTCACACTCTGCTGCACACCGCCATCTAGTGTGAATTTTTGGAATAGCATCTGAGTTGAGGCAAGCAGGAAATGCTCTCTTTTGTTGCCACCTTGTGGACATCTTGGGAATAGCACCCTTTTGGTACCATCTGCTCCGATCATTTTGCAAGGTCTCTTAGAAGCCCCACTGCCCCTCACACCATCATGGCCTCAGTAGGTTTTATGTGCCCAAGTTCCCATTCTATCCCTAATGCTCTTCTGCATGTGCGGTTCCTGACTCTCTCTCATGTGACTGAGGTTCCTGTGCCCACATATGTCTCAAATTTGGTTGTTTTATTTGCTAATCTGTGTCATGCCTGTTGGATTATTAGACCAGCCCAAAGATTCTTGAGGTTAGAAGAAGGATTGTTTCTCCACCAGGTAAGCAAGCAGTCAGACATTTACTAGGAGGTAAATTTGGGGAGTACATATACATCAACATTTACTTAAGTAAGATGTAACAATGTAACTGAAGCAACTTATTCTCAAAACTGAATGTCAATTAAATATGGAGCAATTTAGCTTGTGGACATAAAACTTCTATTTACAGTTTCAGAGGCGGTCGTGAAGAAAGCCAACATTTTGCACTTGGCATGTTGATTTTAAACTGGCTGTTAAGAAACAGAAGACAGAAATTACTAAGGATTGTCATCTCATTTCTTCCTAAGAGGTTTAGTTGCCACAGTTTGGTTTAGGAAGAGAGTTTTAGCACAATCACCTCAGCTTTAGACAGTAATACTTCTAGCAAGAGGTCGATAACCCTATTACCGTACTCCTTGTGTCTTGAAGTTTTGGGGGTTGGCTACCAAATGATAGGGGATTCAAGAGCTGGAAAATTTCAGTTTAAGGTAAAAAGTTATAAACCTGGCAAGTAATGTTTATGTTTAAACCTCTGTTTCAGAAAACTGCAGATAAGGCTCATCCTGGGAAAACAGCCAACCACCTGGGGCACTGTTAACCATTACTGCCCGGGGACAGCTAGAAGCATCTGGGCCTTTGTGAGACAGACTACCACCCACCCCTGGGAACAGCTAACTGCCCAGGACAGGAATATTCTGGTGCTGCTCACCTAATCCCCTGGACTTCAAAGTTCTTACTGACCTGCTTATCCCCTGGTATAAAAACGCTGGCCTGGACAAAGAGAGGGGAAGATGGTCTGTGAGGGTATAAACCCGCCATCTTCTCAGATCACTGGCCATCAAATAAAGCGCCTATAAAGATTCAATCACTGTCATTGCTTATTGGGTTTAGTAGTGACAGGCAGCCCGAATGGCAGTCTGTTTTCCAGTTACAGTGTAACAGGGATATTATAACCTTAGAATATTATAAGTCTTGTTAGAAATATAGTAAGTAGTATAATAGAAACAGGCCTAGAGAGCAAGCTGTGACTCCTGGCCAAATGTTAGTGAAATTCACCCTGCTTGTAAACTTGTAATCTGTAACTAACCCTTTGTATCCTGCAGTTTTGGCCAAATGGCTTAAGTGTGCTTTTGATCTGTAGCTTGCTTTGATTTGCAACCACAGTGCCTGGCAGGAAGACAGCCAGATGTAAACTCCCCACTAAAGCGTTATCTGGGAATGCAGATGTGGGAACTGCTTTTCTGAGGCAATCTCACTGCCTTAGTAAATCTGCTTGCCTATGACACCTCAAATGATATATACTTTTACAACCCTAGAAAATCCTTGAAACTTTATCTATTCTCTGTAACAAGGTTTTACTTTTTTTGAAGACTTGCTTGTAACCTGACTCCCGAAATGCTACGTATGCTATGTATCTCTAAAAAGTATATAAGCCAGTCCCTTTCTTTGTTCAGGGTTCTCGATTTGGAGTTTACTCCTGAGGGCCCACACGTGTAATAAAGGGTCTGTGACCTTTGCCTCTCAGGAGTTTGGTCGCTTCATTTCCCCGCAACAACAGTATCACAGTGCGATTCAGTCTCCTACGTCGACAGATCTCCCTTTGCCTCCTGAACTTTTCCAGATGTCTTCTCAGCCTAGGACATTTCTCCCCAGTATTTGCAAGATGGCTTTGTTCTTTAAGTTTCAGCTTCCATGCTGCCTGTTTCAAGAAAGGCAGCTTTTGAGATCTAGGATGCAAAGGGACATGCTGTTTGTATTCTAATGGATTCTTCAGGATACAGAGAAGGATTTCTCATTCCCAGCACTGTGGTGGATCTTTTTGGCCACATAATCCATTCTCCTGGGGAATTGTCCTCTGCACTGTAGGTGCTTTTTAGCATCCAGTACCTCTATTCACTGCACACGATAACACTTTCCCTTCCCCTCCCCTCAGGACAATCTAAAATGGCTCAGTACTTTGCCTAAACTCCCCTTGGGGGCAAAAATTACCTTTCATTGAGAACCACTGAGTTTGAAGCCTTTAGCATTTTTGAAAACAGATCGATCTTGCTCTGGTATGCAGTGTTTTTAATATTTTTCTATGCTAATTATTTTCCAACTCTGACTGTGCTTTATTTTGAGAAGTTATTTAAAAGTGTATTTTAAAACATGTAAATGTAGGGACTTTCTAGTTACCTTGGGACTTGTTTCCAGATTAATGACAAAGAGAGCAATAATCATAGTTTATGAGACATTTGTTGGAACCTGATTTATAGCTTAATGTAGTTGTTATGGAAAGACTCACACGCACCAAGTTTGTGACGGAAAATGACACTTTATTCGTACACGGTCTCAGAGGGAAATCCCCAGATTCTGAGCAACAAGACAAAGACCAGAGCTAGTTTTTATACATCTCAAAGGTAGCAGAGTTACACATTACTTGGGTGTCATATTACAAGCAAGTCTTACAGAGAAACAAAGCTTGTTATAGGGAAAAAGATAAAGGTTCAAAGTTCCCTGGAAATGCAGAGGGGCATATATCACTTGAGATGAGCAAACAGAGCCGTCTCCAGACAGCAGTTCCTACATCTGCATTCCTAGATAAGACCTAGTGGGGAGGAGGCTGAAAATTTACAATTTTCAATCCTGCCAGACACAAGATTGCAAAGCACTAAGTGACTGGTTAGGCATTGCAGGATACAAAGAAACTACAAAGGGTTAGCTACAGGTTACATTTTTACAAGTAGGGCAAATTTCACTAACATTTGGCCAGGGGTCACAGCACGCCCTCTGGGCTTGTTCCTATTACAGTGCTTCTATAAAACTTACAATATCCCTAGTAAAAACTCACAACATAGTCAGTTTTTTAAAAGTTCCAAGTGTTCCAAGTCCCAAGATTACTAGGCTTATAACTTTTTACCCCGAACTAAAATTTTCCAACTCCTGAGTCCCCTCTCATTAGCAGTTTCTTCCCAAAGTTACAAGTCTAGTAATGGATATGTTAAAGCTTTTGTTTCAGAAACTACAGATAAGTCCCATCCTGGCTCCTGGGGTACTGCTTAAAATTACCGCCTGGGGACAAGTTGAAGGCATCTGGACCTTTGTGTTCCAGGGAGAAACAGCTGACCACTGCCCCTAGGAGGAGCTAACGGCCCAGGACAGGAATGTTGCAGCTTCTTCCACCTAATCCTCCCTGAATGTCAAAGCCCTCACCGCAGCTTGTTTATTCCATGTTATAAAAAGTCTGGCCTGGAAAGAGACGGGAAGATGGTCTATTAGGGTATGAACCCACCATCTTCTCAGATTGCTGGCCATCTGAACAAAGCGCCCATAAAGATTCAATCACTGTCATTGCTTATTTGGTTTGGTAGTAACAGGCAGCCTGAATGTCAGTGTCTTTTCCAGTTTCACTATCATTTTATGTATATACACTTGCAGATATGTCGATGTGCACGTTTTTGTCTACTTTCTCTGGATTTAATTTAGTATTTTAGGTTCTTAATATGGGTACAAAAATTGTAAATTTTCAGCTTCTATTTCTGATAGTGTGCATTTAAGGGTGAAGATTTTTTCATAAGCATTAGTATGTAGTATCTTTATCACCATTGATTTTCAATTATTTTGTAATTGAAATTGTGTTTTATTTTTGAGGTTGTTTATGAGTGTATTACATAACTACCACATATTAGGACTTTCCAGAGTCCCACTTGTAGTGAATTCTGGCTGAAGTACAATGAGAACACTTAAGAAACACTGTATGTAATTTCAATGCAGTGATGTTTGTTGAAACTGGCTCTATTATTGGCTTGGCCAAATGATAAAAACTTTTGGGAGGATGGAATTATGAAGATGCCTGAAATATTGCAGAAAGCAGTGGAACAAAACAGTAAATACAGCCCTGGCTGGTGTAGCTCAGTGGATTGAGCGCAGGCTGGGAACCAGAGGATCCTGGTTCGATTCCCAGTCAGGGCACATGCCTGGGTTGCAGGCCAGGTCCCCAGTGGGGGCCACACGAGAGGCAACCACACATTGATGTTTCTCTCCCTCTCTTTCTCCCTCCCTTCCCTCTGTCTAAAAATAAATAAATAAAATCTTTTTAAAAAAACAGTGAATACATTGTTCAATAAAGTTATTGGTGAAAATGAAAAACGTCTCTTCCATTGTGTCTTTACCTAAAAACTGGATGAACCTTTTGGCCAAATAGTAGTGTTCCAAGTATGCATCTCTGCTGTCATCTCGTGGACATTTTGGGAATAACATGTTAGTGGCAGGTCAGAACAAAAAGTGGTTGACTGTAGTAGAATATCAATGAATGTTGATTGCAATGTTATTTAGATGTGTATTTAGTAACTTTTAAATATCAGGACTTACTAGTACCTTTGGTTCCTGACTTCTATATTAACAGCAGTGACAGTCAGAAATATACTGTATATAATTTCAGTCCTTTGAAATTTTTTCAAACTTGCCTTAACACAGGATGGTCCCTTTGAAAATTGTCCCAAGTGTGGCTCTCTGCTGCCATCTCATATGTAACTTGGGAACAACAGCTTCATTCAGGCCAGCAGGAAGTCATTGGCGATAGTGAATTATCTATATCTAATAAGGGTTGTTATTTGAGAAGTGTATTTTATTCCATTTAAATGAAAGAATTTTCTAGTTACCTTTTTTTCTGAGTTCTACATTAGCAGCCATGAAGGGAGACATATTTTCTATAATTTCAGTCTTTTGAAATTGGTTGAGAACTGATGGCTGGTACAATACAGTCATTTCCAAAATGTTCTAGGTGTGCATACTGCTTCCATCTTGTGGGCATTCTGGCAAATGACAGCTTAATTAGGTCAGGAAAAGTGGTTGATTCCAGTGGAATATCAATGACTGTTGATGGCAGTGGTATTTAGAAGTGTATTTCAAAACATCTAAGTGTAAGGACTTTCTAGTTACCTCAAGACTGGTTTCCAGATTAATGGCCAAGGGAACAATAAACGTGATTTATGTGACATTTATTGGAACTGGCTTTATAGTGTAATCGAGTCGTTAAAAGTTGCAGGTGTGCTTCAAAATTGTCATTGGCTTTGTCAGTTGCAGCTCCCTTAAACAACGTGGAGGTAAACTTTATTCATAATTTTGCAATAAGAGGTACCAAAAAAGTAAAATATAAGCACCATCATTGTATGTATGTGCCCTTCTGGATATGTCTACGGGCTCGTTTCCTCTACTTTGCCTGGACTTTGCTTACCCTTTTAGATTTCCTTGTATGGGTGCAAAACTTGTGCATTTTTAGCTTCTGTTTCTAATGTGTGTGTTTAAGGGTGAACATTTCTCTCTCAGGTTTTGGTCCGTAGCATCTTTAGCATCATTCAGGTCAAGTTACTTTGTAATTCAAATAGTGGCCCATTTTGGAGGTTCCGTAAGAGTCTATTTCAGAAGTTCTGCACAACATAACTTTCTCCTCATCCATTCCCTGTGAATGCTAGCGTAAGTGCTATTAGAGCAGAAAACGTATTGTATAGGATTTCAGTGGTTAAAACTTGCTTTAAATGAGGTTGTCCAAAAAGTCAGTTCGGTCTCCCACAACTACACCACCTCTGCGTTGCCCCCACCATGTTACCTGGTGCCAGTCTCACATACTTGCCTTTAATGTCATGTGAAACTGTTTTGTTAGACAGTATCGTGACAGCTGTCATATCCCTGTGGGATAAAAAATCTCATCACCACCGATGAATGTGTGTGAGGCCCTTTTCTCACTGAAGACACATGAACATAAGGAACATTTTCGGTCCCTTAGGCTGTGTCATTTCAAGAAAGGTACAAGTGAAACTGTAAACCTAGAAAAGATGCTTGGTGAGTCTGGAGAAGATGCTGAGACTGATGGAACATGTAAGACGTGGATTGTAAAGATCCGCGTGGGAGATTTCTCATGTGCTGTTGCCCCACAGGTAGGCAGACCAGGTGCAATGGCGAGCCGTCCAGGGCAGACATCAACAGAGGACATATCATGTGATGGCACACGTGAGGCAGGCAACATACTCAAAGTATCCTAACCAAGTGTCAAAAAGCATTTGCAGCAGCTTGGTTATGTTCATCTTTTTGACGCTTCGGTTCCACAGAAGTCAAGTGGGGTTGTGGAGGACTCTTCTTGACTGAATTTCTATATGCGGTTCTCTACTGAAACATAAGGGAAACATTCCATTTCCAAGACAAATTGTGAGGGGAGTGAAGCTGATACTTGGGAATAGTGTGGAACAGGAGATATTGAGGGAAGCACAGGAACAACCAGCAGTCCTCCAAAGGACGGTCTTCATCCAAAGGAGGTGATGTTGCGTCTGTGGTGGATTCCCGAGGGAGTCCTGCAGTGGGAGCTCCTTGCAGAAACCCAGCGGACTTCTCCCAACAATTACTGATCCCTGTTAGACCAAGTGAAAGCCACCTGAAGTAAAATGTCCAGAATTTGTCAGAGAAGATGGGGAAGCTTCAGGAGAAGGCAGGAGAGCCCACGTTTCTCTTTGGTGACCAGGGGAAAACTGTTCCAGCCTGGCTGGGCAGTCACTATTCATCCACAGTACTCACCAGAGCTTGCACCTCTGCATGGCCCTTTAGTTCAGTCTTTGTGAATTTGTCTTATTGGAGAGAAATGTCTATTCCCTGGAAGACTGCAGAAGACACCTGGAAGAGTTCTCTGCTCTGAAAGATAATAATGTTGTAGGACGATGGAATGGTGAAGTGGCAGAGGACAGTGGAACAAACGGGGACAACGTTGTCCAGTAGTTGTTCAGTCACGTTGTCTGGGGAAGAATCAAAACTGTCCCTGTCATGGCAGCTGATGGTAAAATGCAAACAAAATTTTTGACCAGGCCAATAGTACGCTCTAAGTTCCAAATGTTGGTCTTTGCTGCCATCTCGTGGCCCTTTTTAGGAATGACACCTCAGTACCGGTCAGTGGGAAAAGTCGTTGATATCCGTGGAATTTCAATGACTTTTGATGGCAGGGGTATTTAGAAGTGCATTTGAAAACGTCTAAATGTCAGAGCTGTCCAGCTACCTTGTCACTGGTCTCCAGATTAACAGCCAAGAGAGCAATAAGCGTGTTTTATGTGACATTTCTTGGATCTGGCTGTGTAGCGTGATAGAGTCAGGTATCTACAAGTTCCAGGTGTGCTTGAAAATCATTTGTAATTTTCTTTGCCTGTTGCAGAATCTTTAAACAATGAGAAGGTAAAATTTCTTTAAAATTCTCTACCAAGAGGTAAAAAAAAGTCAAGTACAATTCAAGCACTTTCATTTTCTGTACATGCCCCTCCGGACATGTTTATGGGCTCGTTTACTCAACTTTGCCTAGAGTGCGTTTACTGTTTTAGGTTCATCCTATGGGTAAGAAGCGAAGGAACCTTTGTGTGAAGCCAATAGTTGAGCGTGTGTTCCAACTGTCGGTCTCTGCTGCCATCTCGTGGTCATTTTGGGAATGACACCTCAGTGCAGGTCAGCAGGAAAAGTTGCTTCCAGTGTAACATCAATGACTTTGGGTGGCAGTGGTATTTACAAGTGCATTCGAAAAGATCTAACTTTCAAGGCTGTCCAGTTACCCTGTGACTGGCTTTCAGGTTGAGGGCAAAGGGAGCGATTAACGTGTTTTATGTGACATTTCTCGGAACTGGCTTTGTAGCATAGTGGCGTCAGTCTTTGACAAGTTTCGGGTGTACTCGAAATTCATTTGTCTTTGCTTTGTTGCAACTTCCTTAAACAACGTGGAGGTAAAATTTATGCATAATTCTGCACCAAGAGGTTCTGGAAAAAAGCAAAGTAAAATATCAGCGCTATCGGTGTATGTATGCTTGTTTTCTCCACTTTGCCTGGACTACCTTTTCCATTTTCAGTTCCTCCTACATGTGCAAACCTTGCACATTTCCAGCTTGTGCTTCTAACCTTTGCATCAAAGGGTGAAGATTTCTTTCTCAAGAATTGGTAACTAGCATCTTTAGCATCATTCGGGTCAAGTTGTCATGTAATTCAAACGGTGGTTCATTTTGGAGCTTCTGTAGGAGTTTATTTCAGAAGTCATGAACAACAGAACTGTCTATTCATCCATTCTCTCTGAGTACTAGGTTAAATGCTATGGGAGCAGAAAATGTACTGTATACAATTTTGAGGTTGTGATGCTGGTTGAACCTTGCCTTACATTGGGGTGGCCAAAAGGTCTGTTTGGCGGAAAAGTCCATTCGGCCAATAAGTCCGTTAGGCTAAAAAGTCAGTTCAGCCAAAAGTCAGTTCAGCCTGCAACTGCACTTCCATTGCCACACCTCCACCCTTAACATCATTCCAAACCATGTCATTAGACTGTATTGTGACAGCTACTGTATCAGCGTGTGATAAAACTCATCACAACTGGTGACTGTGTGTGTGGCTGTTTTCACAGTGAACACAGGTGAATGTAAGCAACAAATCTGGCCACTTAGGCTTGTATTTTCTAGAAAGATACAAGCACAACTGTAAGGCAAGAAAAAATTATGGAGAAGATACTGTGACTGACGAAACATGTCCGAAGTGGATTGGGGAGTTTAATGCTGGAGATTTCTCGGGTGCAGTTGCTGCACGGGTAGGTAGACCACTTGCAGTGGAGAGCCATCCAGGATGCATGGAGCACACATGAACTGAGGACAGACCACATTATGGCACATGGAAGACATACACATACTCAAAGTATCCAAATCACACATGGAAAATCATTTGTACCAGCATGGTTACATTAGTCTGTTTTAAGTTTGGGCTTCACAGAAGTTAAGTGGGGTGGGTAGAGGTGGGATTACACCCTTCTTGACCACATTTCCAAATGAGATTCTCTAATGAAACGTAGAGAAAATGTTTCATTTCCAAGGCAAATTGTGAGGAGGAGGAAGAACTATTGATATTTTACAATAACGTGGAATGAGAAAGATCATGAGCATAGGAAGGGAATCACCACCAGCCCCTCCAAAGGAGGATCTTCAGCATTGGCTGGTGTGGTTTATTGGATTGAGTGCCCACCTGCAAACAAAAGAGTTACAGGTTGGATTCCCAGTCAGGACACATTCCAGTCAGGCTCGATTCAGGCCAGGTCCCCAGTAGGGGGTGCACAAGAGGCAATGACACACTGATGTTTCTCTCTCTCTTCCTCCCTGCCCCTCCCTCTAAAACTAAATAAATGCAATCTTAAAAAGAGAATATTTAAAACAAGAAAAGGAAGATCTTTATCCAAAGTATGTGGTAGTGTGTATATGGTGTGTTCGGGAGGGAGTACTTTAGTAGAATATGCTTGCGGAAATCCAGTGGGTTACTTGCAACAGGTACCTCTCCCGATTAGACCAACTGAAAGCACCACTCCAGGGAGAGTCTGGAGTTTGCCAGAAGAATACATGGAAGCTTCTGGATAAGGTGAGGGTGTATGTTTCCCTTTGGTGACCAGGCCAAAATGGTCCCAGCCTGGCTGCACGGTTGTGATTTGTCTGTAGTACTCAGCAGACTTTGCAACTTCACATGGCTGTTTAGTTTGGTCTTTCCAAATTTCTCTTAATGGAGAGAAATTTCCATTCCCTGGAAGACTGCAGAAGGCACCTGGAAGAGTTCTCTGTTCCAGAAGATAACAATGTTTTGGGAAGATGGGATGGTGAAGTTGCCTGAAAGGTGGCAGAGGGCGGTTGAACACAATGTTGGAACCGTTGTTCAGTCATATTATTGGGTAAAAATGAAAATTGCATCTCACGGTAAAAACCAAAGGAACCTTTTAGGAGAGATCAAAGTACCTGTGTTCCAAATGTGCATGTCTGCTGTCTTCTCATGGCCATTTTGGAGAATGACACCTTAGTGCAGGTCAGCAGGAAAAGTGGTTGATATTCCAGTGGAATATCAGTGAATTTTGATGGCAGTGGTACTTCCAAGTGCCTTTGAAAACGTCTAAATGTAAGGACTGTCCAGGTACCTTGTGACTGGTTTCCAGATCAAGGGCAAAGGGAGGAATAAACGTGTCTATTGTGAAATTTGTTGAAACTGGCTTTGTAACATAATAAAGTCAGGTTTTTAAAAGTTCCAATGTGTTTGAAAATTATTTGCAATTGTCTTTGTCTGTTGAAGCTTCCTTAAACAACAAGAAAAGTAAAATGTATTCAAAATTTTCCACCCAGAGGTCAAAAAAATAAATAAAAGCTCTATCGTTTTATGTACGTGACCCTCTGGACATGTCTCGGGCTCGTTTCCTCCACGGTGCCTGGATTCATTTACTGTGTTAGGTTCCTCATACGGGAGCAAAACCTGTACATTTCCACTTCTGTTTCTAACATGTGCATTTAAGGGTGAAGATTTCTTTCTGAAGTTTTGGTATGTAGTGTTTTTAGAATCATTCAGCTCAAATTATTGTGTAACTCAAATAGTGGTTCATTTTGGAGGTTAATTATGAGTCTATTTCATAAGGATCAAATGACAGAACTTTCCAGTCACCCACTTTCAGTGAATTCCAGCTTAAGTGCTATGAGAGCAAATCACACACTCTACATGATCTCAATGCTGCAATGCTGGGTGAAGCCTGCTTTATACCCAGTTGGCCAAAAAGTTAGTTTGGCCTCCACCACCCCTGCCTTCGTCCCCCATCTCCCCACCCCTGTCACGTGACTCTGGTTCACATACTTGTCTTTAACTTCATTCGAAACCATTTTGTTAAACTGTATCATGACAAACGTCATATCGGCGTGAGTTAAAAAAAACTCATCAAAATTGTTGAATGTGTGGCCATTTTCATATTGAAGGTGGATGAACAGAAGTAATATTTTTGGTACATTAGGCTTTGGTATTTCTAGAAGGGTAAAAATGCCAGTAAACAGAAGAAAAGATTTGTGGCATGTACAAGAAGGTGTTGTGACAGATCGAACGTGTCAGGAGTGGTTTGCAGTGTTTCGTGTGGGAGGTTTCTCACTTGAAGATGTTTCAGGAGTGAACAGACCAGGTGCAGTGGAGAGCCATCAAGTCCAGATGTTCACTGAGGACAGACCACATGAGGCCACGCGGGAGACAGACCACGTACTCGAAGTACCCAAATCAGGTGTCGAAAATCATTTGCGCCAGGATGGTTATGGTAATTGTTTTGGTGTTTGGGTTCCACACCAGTGAAGCAGGAAAAAAAAAAACAACCACCATTCTTGACAGCATTTCCACATGGGATTTTCTTCGGAAACATAAGGAAATTGTGTTTCTGTTTCCAAGAAAAATTGTGAGGGTGGATGAACAGTTGATACTTTACAACAACATGGAACTGGAGAGTTCGTGGTACAAAAGAATGGAACCAACATCTGCCATTCAAAAGAGCTGTCTTCACCGAAAGAGTGTTGTGTAAATGGTATGTTAGGGTCAGGGTTAGGTTTAGGGTTAGGTTTGGGGTTAGGGACCCTGTCTGTAGGCCCACACTCACCCTGCCCTTAGTGTCAAACCAACTGTCAGGTTGAAATGAAATGTCCAGGGTAAGGCCAGCCCATGGAAAATTAGGTGAGTGGTGGGTGGATGCGGGGTGGGGGCGGGGGTGTTTGAAGTGAACAGGGACAGAGAGCAGCTGCAGCCGGTCTTTGAGAAGCTGAAAAGGGTGCTTAGACTCTGTGGGATACGAGTGTGCAGTCTCTATGTGAGTGAGCCATTCCCGTGGGACCACTTCTTGTGAGCACATCGCGTAGATCACGTACCAGCTTTGGGAGCACACGACTTCTGGTCCCAGTTCACTGAGCATTGCCAGGGCCAGCCTCACAGTCTCTCAGGAGGTAAAGCCAAGTCTGAAGTCCAGGCACTTCCAGGGTAAGTGTTGTAAGCTGTGAAAACAAGAAATGTTACACGGGACAAAGCAAAGACCCTGGGAGGCTTCTTCCATGTCCAAAAGAATGTAGCTTGTAAATGGCAGACCCAGGCTCATATCACTTTTAGAGATGAAAAGGTTAGGAGTTTCCTCTGTCAGAACTGCTGCAATGTACATGAAGAAGTGCAAATAAGAAAAGGAGCCATTTTGGGCTAAACAGTTAGAATTTTTTCCCTGCTGGTTGTCAAGAGACCCGGCTGGATGAGTAAAGAAAAGGCTCTGCTATCCCCACAATAGTCTAGACTATTATAATTCAATTATTACAAATAGTCTATATAGAATTATAATATTATTTATAATTCTATAGAACTATTCCATGTTTTTCGCTGGTACTTTTTTCCTAAAGTGAAAATGGCTTTGTTTGTTGCATCTTACTTAAACTTTACAGAAAAATGAAGTTAATTGAAAATCCTACCCCAAGGAACATTAACTGCTACCACTTTAAGTGTACACCCTCCCAGACATCTTTATGTGCACATTTCCTCTCTGCTACTTTCTCTGGATTGGACTCACTACGCGGGGTTCTTTGTATGAGTTCAGAACCGTTGAAGCACTAGCTTCTGTCCTTTCCTACTGTGTGCACTGAAGATGGCACGCTTTCCTGTAGCTTTTGCATGCAGTGCCTTTCAGTTCAAATTATTTTCTCACTGTAACCTGGCTGGTGTAGCTCAGTGGATTGAGCGCGGGCTGGGAACCAAGCAGTCCTGGTTTGATTCCCAGTCAGGGCACATGCCTGGGTTGGAGGCTGGGTCCCCAGTGAGGGCCATGTGAGAGGCAACCACACATTGCTGTTTCTCCCCCTCTCTTTCTCCTTCCCTTCTCTCTAAAAAATAAATAAATAAAATCTTTAAAAAAATATTTTCTCACTGCAATAGTGACTTATTTGGGGCTTAATTAGAAGTGTGTTTCATAACTTCTAAGTATAAGGACTTTCCAATTACCTTTTGTTACTGAATTCTAGATTAGCTGCAATGAGAGCAAGAAATGTTACCTTATATCATTTCAATCTTTTGAAGTTTGTTGGAACTCGCTTCATAATACCAATGTGCTTCTCTGCTGCCATCTGGTGTTCAATTTGGGAATAATGCAGAGCAGGTCTGCAAGAAAAGTTGTGGATATAGTGGATCATCTAGGAATGTGGAATCCAATGTTATTTAAATGTGTATTTCATCACTTTTAAAAATAAGGACTTTTTAGTAACCTTTTGTCACTGATTTCTAGATTAACTGCAGTTAGTACCAACAATAAGCTTTACATAATTTCACTTTTTTGAAGTTTGTTGAAACTTGCTTTACAGTACAATATGATCACTGAAAAAATGTTCCAAGTGCTCCTCTCCTCTGCCACCTGGTGTTCATGTTGGTAAAACACCCTGGGGCAGATCAGAATGAAACGTTGGGTATAGTGGATCATCCCTAAATGTTGAATCCAATTTTGCTGCTTATGTTAAGTTTATTTTTTTAAAGATTTTATTTATTTATTATTAGAGAGAGGGGAGGGGAGGAGAGGGAGAAAGAGAGAGAGACATCGATGTGTCAATGTGTGTAAGAGATACATTGATTGGTTGTCTCTCACACACCCCAAACTGAAAATCTGGCCCGCAACCCAGCCATGAGCTCTGACTGGGAATCCAACCGTGACTGTTTGGTTTGCAAGCCAGGGCGCAGTCTACTGATCCACACCAGCCAGGGCTCATGTGAAGTTTTTTATATCTCTACAGGATTTGGGGGCGGGGGGAGTTTGGAAACAAGGTTGCAGGTTTGATCCCTGGTCAAGGTACATGCAAGACTCAAGGAATGGTTCTGACTGGTGTGGCTCTGCGGGCTGGTGTCCACCTGCCAACCAAAAGGTTGCCAGTTCCATTCCCAGTCAGAGCACATGCCTGGATTTGAGGCAGGAGAGAGTCGGGAGAAAACTCTGGAGGTGCTCCAGAGCTAAGATAAAGGACATCGATAGAGGACAGAGACTCTGTTCTAAAAGCGCCGAGTCATGGTGACTCATTAATGCACCTGCGCAGAAGATGCTACATGACCCCTGCTTCATTACAATAGCATTGTAACAAGTCAGCATTGTGGGCTTCCTTCCCTGGTGGGCAATCAAGGAAGATCATGCGCAGTAGCTTTAAAGTAATATAAGTACTTGTACATGAGCAATAAAACCCGGCCAAAACTAGCCAGGAAATATCGCCCTACAAAAATAGAATCCCTCCAGCCCCTGAGATCAATCTCTGCTCCAAGTCAGCCCACTCCCATGTTCTCTGGAATATACTATCACTTAATAAATCTGCTCTTTCTCTGTCTGCTATAAACTCTGTGTGTTCGGTTCAATTCTTTGTCTGCGATTGTCACGGATTTCGACCCGCAAAATCCGTGGGGGGGACCACCCCGATTGTGTGAATCAATCTTACCCAGAGACACGCTTGGAGATAAGAATCTGGCAGCCATGGGTCTTTCCTTCCATCTCCATCTTGGGGAAAAGACCTTGTGGGTAGCTTAGCCGGGGTTTTTATTAGAGCTTTAGGACATATTTACATTGGATTGATTATTCATGGGATTAAGCAGAACAGGGGTAGGTTTACTCATTAGCAGAGCATTAGGATGTAAATTCAGGTCCGGTGGCAGGCAGGACCAGGATAATATATTAATCAGGGCTCAGCAAGCCAGAATTCCTTAAGATATATCTTTGCCAAATTCTCATTAGAGAGTTCCCATTCCACAGGCATGTTCCACACTTGCCCACAAAGGAATCACACGGAGCTGTGCTCAAAACGCGTAAATTCTCAGGACTGTGTGTTTACACGCGTGTGGAAAGAATCCCCACATGCGATCACCAAGAACCTGGCTACCTGTGCCCACCTGTGACAGGCTGTGGGCCAGGTCCCCAGTTGGGAGCATGTGAGAGGCAAACGATAGATGTTTCAAATAAGAAAATGAATCAATAAGTCCAAAAAATTAAACAAAACACAATTTCCATGTGAATGTGCACGTATTAATGGACCTTCTATTCTTTTCCATCAACTTGTCCATTCACAGGGCATTACTCCACTCTTTTACTTACTGTAGTTTCGTAATACAATACACCTTTTAATTCTTCCTTATTTTAACAGGTGAACTTAAATTGAGCTTGTTTTACTTTAAAAAATTTTGGTGAGCCGTGGACAATGTGGCTCAGTTAGCTGGAGCGTTGTCCCGTTAGGTAGGGTAGATAGCAAACCAAGGCAAGGAGGAGGAGGAGGGAGACATGTCTCACCCACTGACTCAGCCATGCTGAGCCTGATCTGATAACAGTGCCAGTTGTTCGGAACATCACAAGAAACACCATGGCAGCAGAGGAGGAGGGAGCCCTTGAAATTCTATGTATCGTTTCCACTGTCTAGGAAAGAAAACCTTTGAAACTGTGTGTTAATTCCAAGGTCTGGTTGGTAGGTGGGAGGGGGTCCACATTGCCCAAAGGAAAAGCCCACAAAACAACTTTGGTTACTTGCCTACCTCTGGGCACCATCTGTTTTACAAGGGAGTCCCTAATGTTTACAGAAAGAGTCCATTTGGGTGACTGTCCTAGCTTTAACTGGCTCTTGTCATGTATTTGTTTTACAACAAGATGAACAAATGGGGTATGGAGTGAGATAAGGATTTAGGCTAACAGACCCCCACACATACCTACGTTTGGGTAGTCATGTCCCCTGTGGAAGCTGGCACCACCTTTACCCACCAATCAATGTGCAACTTCTTCACCCCCATCCTGCCAACTACATAAGTCCTCAGGACCACGGACCTGAGGCTCTTGCCACCCTTGCCCTTGCCTGTTGCCGCCCTTACCTTGCCCTGCCCGGAATCTACGCCTTTCACCCCCACCTCAGCAAGGCCCATTCTCTTCCATGAGAACATATCACTAGTAAACCTGCTTGCTCACTAATACACTGGCTGTTCTGTAATTCTTTACTGCATCAGCAAGGAGAACTGAGTTTGTCCCATAACAATTCCATAAACCGAAAGGTTGTAGTTCAAGCTCCAGTCAGGGCACATGCCTAGGTTGTGGGTTCAGTCCCCAATGGGGACACGCGCGAGATGCAGCCCTTCGATATTTCTCTCTTACATCGATGTTTCTCTCCCTCTCTCTCTCCTTCCCTTCCCTTCTCTCTGAAATCAATAAGCATGGCCTCAGGTGAAAATTAAAATTTTTTTTGCTTATATTTTAATCTAGATCATATTACATTTATAGGTAACTCTGGGAAATTGAAAATATACTTTTTTCTATCCAAGAACATGCTGTTACTTTCCTGTTGTTCAAGTGTCTTTTTGGAAAAAAGATTTTATTTATTTTTAGAGAGAGGGGATGGGAGGGGGAAAGAGAGAGAGAGAGAGAGAGAGAGAGAGAGAGAAACATCTATTAGTTGTGTCTCACATGCCCCCAACTGGGCACCAAACCCTCCACCCAGGCACATGCCCGGAAGGGTAATCGAGCCAGGGACCTTTAGTTCTGTGGCACAGTGCCCAAACCTCTGAGCACCCCAGTCAATATTGTTCAGGTGTCTTTTATTGGGTAGCATGTTATGAATTGGTTCATATGGATCTTGCACATTCTTATTAAGTTTAATCCCAGGCATTTTACCTCTTTTGTTGCTATTGGGTTTTTTCAAAAATTATATCTTTATGCCCTGGCTGGTGTGGCTCAGTGGACTGAGTGTCAGCCTGTGAACCAAAGGGTCACTGGTTCGATTCCCAGTCAGGGCACAAGGCTGGGTTGCAGGCCAGGTCCCCAGTAGGGGTAGACAAGAGACAGCCACACATTGATGTTTCTCTCCCTCTCTTTCTCCCTCCCTTCCCCTCTCTATAAAAATAAATAAAATCTGCCTGGCTGGTGTAGCTCAGCGGATTGGGCGCGGGCTGGGAACCAGAGGGTCCCGGTTCGGTTCCCGGTCGGGGCACATGCCTGGGTTGCGGGCCAGGTCCCCGATGAGGGCCATGTGAGAGGCAACCATACATTGCTCTTTCTCCTTCCCTTCTCCTCTCTCTGAAGATAGATAAATAAAATCTTTAAAAAATAAATAAATACATAAAATCTTTAAAACAATGATATCTGTACCTTCCTCTTTTGTATATAAAGGATATTTAATTATGCATGTAATTTCTCCCACATATTACTTAATTCTATTATTTGTAATAATGTAAAAGTTGATTCTAGTGAGTTTCAAGGTAAGTAAGCTATCATGTAATAATAATTATCACATTATTTTAGTTATATACAATTTAAAAATAGCTAAAGCTTGGAAGAAAACATGAAGAAAGAAGACAATGTGAAGAGTTAGAAAACTTTTTGTTAGTTACAAGTTCATTAGTGACTAAATAAAGTAGTAACAGCATTCTTAGCATTTAAAATGAGTTAGGGCCTAGATGCATGGTGTTCTAGTACTCAGAAATCTTGTAATCTTGTAATCAAGTATCTTGTAAGTGAAAATGTGGCCCTTGTAGGTAATCTAAGGAATTTATAATATTGCAAATGTCCACATTTTCAAAAGGGAAATTTCAGATGGTGAATTCTGGGAACTAGTAGACTAAGATTATTGATTCTTAGTTACATTGTAGAACAGCTATGAATGAGTGATGTACGGGCAATGGAAAGAAGCAGTGACCCTCAGATGTGCGCCGTGGGGTATCACAGTGTGGTTCCGTCTCCTAAGGTGTCAGACCTTTTCGCCTCCTGACTTTTTAGGGTGTCTTCTCAGCCTAGGACACGCGCCAATCTTTGCAAGATGGAGAGCTTTTGTTGTTGTTGTTGTTGTTGTTCTGTAGGTCTCAGTGTGTACGCTGTCTGTGCAAAGAGAGAGGCATTGTTTCAGATCTAGGGAGCAAAGTGACCTGGAGTTTCCATCCTGGTGGACTCTTCATTGATTTCCACGCAGAGCAGGGCTTCTCATTCTCAGCACGGCTAAGCAGGACAGACAGCAAACCAAGGCGGGGAGGGGGATGGGGGGGACACGTCCCACCCAGTGATTCAGCAGTCCAGAGCAGGGCGGTTGGGGGGGGGCAGGTTCCAAGGTCACAAGCCGGAATGAGCTCACCAGCAGCTGCAGGGGAACCTTTGAAATTCTGTGTACTGTTTTCTCCATCTGAGAAAGGAAGCCTTTGAGACTGTGTGTTAATCCCAGAGTCAGGAGAAGGACGAGGAAGGGAAGCCTGGAGGCTTGCCGAGAGCAGGAAAGCTCTGAGACCCCAGCAGGCGGGGCACGTGGACCAGCTGGGTGCAAGCTTGCAGGTTCCTGTCAAGTGCATTTCACAAATAAACCCGCTACCTCACTTTCACTGTGCTTGTTGTCCCTTGCCTGAATCCATTCTTCCGAGCAGGATGAGAACCAAGCGGGGGAAGACCCCTAACTCCTCTAACTTGGGTCTTCCTGGTAGCAGTATTGCTGACATTTTGGGCCATGAAATTCTTTCTCCTGGGAAATTTTCCACATTGTAGGTGCTTATTAGCATCCATTACCTCTATTCACTGCTGGTCAGTAACACCCTCCCTCACCTCCGCCCTCATGACCATCTAAAATGCATCCCTGCTTTACCTAATGTCCCCCTGGGGGCAAAACCACTTTTGTTTGAGAACCACTGACCTTGATCCTTTGTGGAACCTGAATGATCTGGCTTTGCTATGCCATATTTTTATTACCACTCAGTTTAAGTTATTGCTAATTCCAGTTGTGATTTATTTTGGAGGGTTATTTAGAAGTGTACTTTATAACATCTACATAAAAGGACTTTCTAGTTACCCTCTTTTCCTGATTTCTAGATTATTAGCAATGAGAGCAAGTAACATGCCTTATATAATTTCATTCCATGGAAATTTGTTGGAACTCGCTTTATAGCAAATGTGGTTAATTTTTTTCAATTTGCGTTATTTTATTTTTGCTCTTTCCAGTCCAAAGCTGTAACCATGGGCATTTAGATTTATACAAGTGACACTTACAAAGAAAAAAAAAATACCAAGACAGCCAAGTGAGATGCTTGGCAGAGACAAACCACAGTCCTGGGTATTGGCAGGGGCAGGGCTGGGAGCCAGGGGTCAGGGGCTGGGTGGCTCCTCACAGTCTCCTAGCTGACCATCAGTTTTATCCCACCCCAAGACCCAGAGTCCAGTCAGACAATAAGCCCCAATTCCACCTGCAGGGGCCAAACACCTCTCAGCCCTGATCCCAGGTGCACCGCTGGCAGGAGGAGGAGGCAGCAGTGGTCAGTGTCTGTGCCAAGTCTGCAGACCCTCAGGCCCAGACTGTGGCCGCAGGGCTGGGAGCCAGAAGTCAGACCTGGAGTGTCTCCTGCAGCCACCACCCCCGCCCCACCTTCCTGTCACTGTGTTTCCAAGGGGAGCAAATTTCTCCGTCCTAAGTCAGGCCTGTGCACTCTTCAGTAGAGTCCAGCTGGAATGTCTGACAGCTCCAGGTGAGACCCTGACATCCGCCTGTCACCTTGGGGGCAGTGCTGGGTTTACTGTCAAGACCAGATGTGCCTTCACATTTCCGTCACTGGGAATAAGGGCACAACCCCCTGCCATTCTCTGTCTGTGTCCTGGCATGTCTGTCTTGGGATCAAAGGACACAAATGGTGGCTTCATCCAGAGAGGGGAGGGCTTTCCAACTGTAACAAGCCCAGCAGTAGCGGCCTCCCAGTTCAAAAGAAACTGACTCCCACCCTCCTCCCTCCCTGTCTCTGGGACTGAATACGGTCTAATTTTGCTGGAGGCCAAAATTAGACATACAGGGCAGTCTTGTGAGCACATTTCTGTTGTACTCTGGTGATTCCTTAGGGCTTACTCTGCTCAGGGCTCAACGTCAGCCTGTGGGCACCAACAGGACCCAGTCTGCAGCAGGTGCCCCTTCTGACTGGTAGGTGCATATTCTAAGTAAGAGTCTGTTCTGATTGGCTGGTGTCTGCTTTGATTGGCCAGTGTCTGTGCCCACCAGCTGGGACAAATATACACGGACCACACCACCCAGTGGCCCCTCCTGCCACCCACCCCGTCAGTCTGGCCCTGAAGTGAGCACAGCGATGATGCCCATGTGCTGGTTGATGGTGAGCATGCTGTGCTGAGGCACCGTGACGTGAGCCGTGGCTGCGTTGTAGGTGTTCTCGTCGTCAACTGTGTCCATTGCTGTGACTTGCATCCTGGTGGTGCCTGCAGGGAAACGTGCAGGGGAGTTGATATCTCAACAGCTAACAACCAGCATGGCAACAAAATTAGCACAGAAGTCTAAAGTGCCACGTGCTCCTGTTTTAGTGCACTCACTGTGCAGACGCTAGCACTGCCTGTGAAGTGACACAGCAGTATTGTCCACCACATCACTGTAGCAATTTCAGTGTTATTTGTTCACTCATTGGGAAAGATTTAGGGCTTCTTCTGACATGGCTGTGGCTGTGGGAACACTGCCCCTCATTAATATGAAACTATCAGTGACCTGAGGGAAGGGCAGGTGGTGGTCCCAGGTCTCATCCCTCCACTTGTCCCACTGCTCCCAGGCCCTTGTCCCTCTTTCCCTGACAGTGTCAGGGGAGTCCTGTCTGGACACTGGCCTCACAAGCCAGAGGGGAGAGTTGAGTGGGCAGAGGGAGTCCTGGTCACTTAAACCAAGACTTTGGAGTTTGGTCCATGAATAGATCTGAGGTGGCTATGCCCCTCATTGGTCATCAGGAGACGGTTGGTGATGGCTGGTGAGCAGGGGTTTGCTGTGGGGACAAAAACGCCATGGTGACAGAAAAGGGAGTAAAAGGGGGAGAAAACAGCAGTGGCTGCCACTGGCAGGCGAGAGGGACAGGAGGTCAGCCCAATGGAATGTCCTTTCATGCAGAATTTTCAGTTTCGTTTATTTTTCAGCTGCTGCTGTCTACTCTGAGCTCAGAAGCTGGCCTGCCATGTAATCTTAGCGATCAGCGAGGCCAGAGCTTGTCCAGGACGCACACGGCTCTGATCCGCACCCAGCCCTGCACTTCACTCTTAACTTTGTGTGCAGCCCCTGGAACGTGAAAGGGGCATAACAATGTGTCATTAAGGACTTCACAAGACCAGTGGCTGTCTGAAGGGTTTGGGAAGTGAGGCAGTCACCCCTGGTTCTAGAACTCCCTGAAGCCACACAGGAGACACTCGCGACAGCGCAGATTGCTTCTCCCCGTCCACGGTTGTTGTCACCTGCAGCCACCGACTTTCCCTCTTCTTTTTTTTTTTTTAATTTTATTTTACTTTTGTTCAATTACAGTTATTTGCATCCTCTCCCCTCCCCTCCTCCCTTCCCCTCCAGCCCCCTTCCCCCCCGCCAGCCTACCTCCTCCCCCTTAGTTCTGTCCATGTGTCCTTTACAGTGGTTCCTGAAAACCCTTCTCCCCATTGTCCCTTCCCCGCTCTCCCCTGTCTATCATTAGACTGTACTTAATTTCAATGTCTCTGGTTATGTTTTGCTTCCTTTCTGCTTTTGTTGGTTATGATCCGGTTAAAGGTGAGATCATATGGTATTTGTCCCTCGCTGCCTGACTTACTTCACTTAGCATAATGCTCTCCAGTTCCATCCATGCTGTTGCAAAGGGTATAAGCTCCTTCTTCCTTTCTGCTGCGTAGAATTCCATTGTGTAAATGTACCATAGTTTCTTAATCCATTCATTTGTAGAAGGGCACCTAGGTTGTTTCCAGCACTTAGCTATTGTGAATTGTGCTGCTATGAACATAGGAGTGCAAAGGTTCTTTTGAATTGGTTTTTCAGGATTCTTAGGGTATAATCCCAGTAGTGGAATTGCTGGGTCGAAAGGCAGTTCCATTTTCAATTTTCTGAGGAAGTTCCATACTGTTTTCCACAATGGCTGCACCAGTC
>PVJI01024318.1:0-22149 GCA_004026765.1 Micronycteris hirsuta
TGCCAGGCTCCGAGGAGTAGGGACTCCAGCATGTGGATGAGCCTGCCTAGGAGAGTTTAATTAAGGACTGAGGTACAGAGGGAAAGAGACCTCTGCATTGATTAGCACAGGATAAAAGGACTAGATGTGCCCTTGCTGCAGAAGTCCACCCTAAAACACAAGAATTACACTCCAGTGGGATTTAGTGAAATAGTCATGTTCGTCCCTGCTCTAGCCCACAGGAGTCTGCCACCGATACATTATAGCTAGCAGTACTTACTTGAGATACAAGCATTGAGATTTATTTAACTGGCAGGAGGAGAGATCTTTCAAAACAGAGATTTTTTTTCTCCTGAAGTTGTTGGATAATAGAATCTGAATTAGAGGGGGTGGGAAAAGGACGTCCATTTTTTTCTTCATGTTTCTATAAAAACACAAATGAGTGGATGGAACTGGACTATGTATTAGTTGATGCTACACCGGTCTTTTCTCTTCTGGGGAGAATTCTGATGTTGAGTGACAGTGGTGGCTGAGACGGGAGCCCAAAAGTCAGGCTGCTGGGGCCTGAGTCCAGGCCCTGGCATTTACCTTTCCAGGGACCTGAAGCAAAACGCCTCTATTCTCTGCTCTTCTGCTTCCTCCTCCAGAAAAAATAACAACAGTACAAAGCATATAAGGTAGTTGTGAAGATCCTAGATATGACTTGTAAAATGTCTAGCACAGCACTTGGTCCACAGAAAATATTTGATTATATTTCATAACCTGTGATCATTGCCACGTTAGTACAGATGCCCCTTTTCTAGGGCTAGCGACACTTGGGGTGTGGTTTGATTTGTTTGCCGCAAACAGACCACCCACCTGAAGGCTGTCAGAACAAGGACTTTTCACTTAGGGTGCTTTTGTGGAAGGGCACCCCGTACAGCACTTTATACCGTGTGTTATCGGTTGTCTCTTTGAATATGCAGTGTCCATACCTGAACCTCACACTGGACTGCTCCCTAAGACCTCTGGTTTCATTTTAAGGAATTTCCCTTCCTCACTGGAAGCTGCAGTAGCCCAGGGACCCATGACCATTGGAAGCTGGAGTGGCCCAGGGTGTTTCAGCTGAGGACTCCTTGGGAAACAAGTTGTTTCTCTGCTCCTTTTGTTGGAGAGCATTGTAAGGACATCTTCTGGTCCACTCAAGCAGCTAGATCTTCATCAAGACAAATTGTTTTTAACAGAACTACATACATATATTTTTTTCTTTGCACGGCCTAGAACTAAGATTAGTGGAGGTCGTACAACCCCACAGTTCAGTCCCTTATGAAATCAGTCATTCCCACAGCTCCTGAAAAATTTTTGTGACCAAGCATGAAAGCAAAACATAAAAATTTCCCACTACATTATTTAAGCTACTTTTTTTTATCCTTCATAATCATCGCTTTTTTCTTTCAAGCTAACACCGACCCAGCGCCGGAGCAGATGTAAAAGGAGTAAAAGAGGCGCATTTTGCCCTCCACTGCTCAAAACCACTTTCCCAGTCCCAGCACTAATGAAACGGGTGTTCTCTGTGCTCTTGCGGCCGTTGTGGCCCACGCGGTGCCCACGTCTGGCGTCAGGCCTGGCTCCGCCTACAGACTGAGCAGCTCCTCAGAGCGCTGCATCCACCCTGTGCCTGCCCTGTGCTGCTCAGTGTGACGGCTCAACCTCAGTGTCCACTTGCTGTAGCTTCTGCCTAAGTGAGCCATTCGCATCGCCCACGTGCTCCTTGCCAAAAATCAGTTGCTTTAATATTAAATGGCAGACATAGTTTTTCTGCTTCTGATCGTGGACAAGCTTTGTATTATTAGAATTCCCCCAAATTTCCAGTTAGGTTTCAATAATTGTGCAGTATTTTTTTGTTGTTGTTGTTTTTTAGCTCTAACTGGTAAGTCTATGGGTGTATTGAGTTTCAAGTGTGGGTCAGCAGCAACAGTTTTCACTCAGGTGTGCTATGACGCTGTTTTACCCTCTTGACCAGAGTCGGAACAGGCCAGAGGAGGCCACTTGGCACCCTTCACATGAGCTGCTTTCCTCAGTTTTTAGGTCGCTTGCATTTGGTAAACCCCTAACTTTTCTTGGAGTTTTTTGTCATTTGATAATTTGAAATTAAGATGAGCATCTTTCTGGAAAACTCAGATGCTGTTAAGCCTGTATAAAAATATTATTTTCTATTTTTAGATATATTCATATTTATTAGTTTTAAATGTACATAAAAATTATAGCTCAAACTTTATAAACATCATAAAAAAGAATATTTTCCCAAAATCATTTTCAGAAATGAAAAATCAGGAAAACCTATATAGAGCTTGGTGAAAATACTTTGGACCACAAAATTTAATTCTGCCATCCCTGAGCCCAATCTGACTTCATCTGGGCCCACTGGGTTGTTGATGGCAATAGTTAAGAATATTTCAAGAAAGTGATAACCAGAATATGTGCCACAGAAGATTGTTTTTGTTCTTGATAATTTTGTTCTCTTGTAATCATATATCATCATGAATATATTTTATTTTTTAAATCACTTTATTGTTGTTCAGTTACAGTTGTCTGCATTTTCTCCCTATATTTTATTTTTAGATTCAACCTCAATATAAAGTAATCCATAGGCCATATGGAATTGACTTTTGCCTCCAGAGTGAGAACGGTTGAAGAGTAAAGACTGGATGAGTCAGTTCTAATGACATCGCACTAAGTAATATCTGTAATGTATGTTGTTTAATAATAACTTTCTTCTTTCAGTCAGTGATGATAAAGTTAGAATTCAGAATCCATGCGTGCTGCTCTTTGTCTCCCCTTTTTGTACCTTGTCACAAAGAGGGTTCAAGACATTTGGCGACAGTTCTAGTTGTTTTCCATTTAGTTGTAACTGCATGGATATTAAATGCCAACAAAATATCAGCAATATTCATTTCTATACCTAAAGGTGAGAGTACATTTTTTAACTTCTAACAGACCATGTCTTTATGATGGATGAAAACCTGTGAAAGAAACAGTTCAAGTGACAGTGACTCCCTTCCTCCCAGGAATCAAGGAGTTGGCATAAGCGTGACAGAGTTCTTAGGCTTTCTCTTGTTACTGATTTGTCACTTCTTGGGCCATTTTCATCAGCAAACTAGACTGTGGAATCTGCTCACTCGTTTGGCTTTGCGTTTTCTGGACGTGAAGTAGGCTGAATGACTGATTTTCATGACACTTAGGTTTTTACTGATGTGAGACATGGAGTGACGGCGTCACGGAGACCCTTCTTACTTGGTGATTTACAGAAAGTGAGATGCACTAGGAGATTGGAGAAGATAGAAATGGAAAATGCCATCATTAAGAGTGTTCCCCTTCACAAATCAATCCCCGGGGAAGAACTGATTGGAACATTTCTAGTAAAATATGGATCTAACCCCTTGTACCCTTGGAGCATCTCAGATTCTGAGAGGGACCTTCCTTCCATTCCCTGTGCCAAAAGGACGTGGGGATATGAGAGCAGAACTTCTCCAAAAATCTATAATTTAATAACCTGATGAAAATCTGGGATGTTTTTTTTCATTTCTATTTACTCTTATTTCCTCAGAATTATTCTTAAACTTGGTTATAGGGTTATTTTCTTTTCTCTTAGCAGTGGTGGTCTGTTTTCCTCTCCAGGAGTATATCATTGGAGTTTGAAACCTAATCTAATATCTTGTACCTCCATGTGTTTAATTTCCTTTTCCCAAACATCCATTTTATTTGGTTACATTGTTCAGTAGAATCATCCACTACCAGGATGTAATATCTACTTTGAATGATTCATTTATTTGGGGTCTTAAGCAATCCTAGAATTTAAGTTTGTGTTATATTGAAAGACAAACAAAATCTTTACAAATGATGTATGGCTTTAGGCTGTAACTGGCATCTGTCCCTCTCTTGATTATTATGAAATTCTATCCATTTAGTTAGGATTATTAGACGCCAATCTATCCCATCTATGGAGTATCCCACTGGGTGGAAGATACCTGGGAAGAAGTTAAGGAAACAGGGTCTGTGAAGTGGCTTTCACCCTGAATCCCTCCTCCATCTCCCTTTCCTGCTCTTTGACTTCTGCCCACCTCTGGAGTAGGCAGGAGGGAGTTCCCAGCGTTCTGTTCTCCCCCGTCCTCCTCCAAGATAGTCTTCAAACCTGTGATTCGTAGCTCTTTATCTCTAGCCCATGCCTCTGCTGGGGCACCATCCTCACCCCTCCAGTATTTCTCCACTGATATTCCTATTAAGTCCATCAAACTCAGCCATGACTTCTGACCTCAAATCCCTCTACGTTAGCATCTGCACACTTCATCTCGTCTCCTACATCCTAATCCCTGGAATTTTGTCCTACCTTCTCCCTCTTTCTCACCAAGAGTGAGCACCCTCATCCCCACTGGTTCTGCCTCCCAAGAGCAGCCCTGCAATCTGATGCCTCCTCTTCATTCCCTCCACCATTGCTTTCTTGAGGCCCACGTCACCTCCCTTTCCTCTCTCCCTTCTCTCTTTTCTTTTTTCTTCCTCTAGTTTCTCTTCCTCTAGTCTCTCTCCCTTCTAGGCCCTTTCACACATGTCCTTCACCTCACCCCCTCATTATCTCTCAAGTACAGATTACGTCTTGCTGTTTTTTGTTTTAAAACCTTCAGTGATTCCCAGGTACTGTAGACCTAAGCTGCATCTCCTATCGTGACAGGCCCTTTGCTGTCTGGCTTAGACCAATCTCCACTTACAGGGAATTACACCACCCTCTGGATTTGTTCCACTCATGGGGTTACTTACCACCTGTTCCAGATGGGTTTGTGTCTGTTTTTCCAGATTAATTTGTGGGTGCCGTGAGGACAGCACTCGCTCTTTTTCAACTTGTTCCCTCCAATTCCTAGAATAGTCCCTGGCACGTCATCTTCTCCTCATCAGGTGTCTTCCAAGAATAAATGATCCAGAAACAGTTCTTGGAGGGCTTTACGTTTTGCCAGGCCACCTTTCCATTTGTTCAGTAGTGTGGTCAGTGAGGACCTTTTCATTGGAAGACCTTCCCCAGGACTCACAGATTCATAGTGTGTACTATATACCAGTAGGCATTTGGCCAGGGTGGGGTGAGGAGGGGGAAGGCGGGGACAGTTCTTCATTGAGGTATAATTCACATACCGTAAAATTCACCCTTTCATTGTGTGATACAGTGTTTTCTAGTCTACTCACCAGATTTTGCAGCCATCACTACCATCCAATTCCAGAACATTTTCATAACTCCAAAAAGAAACCCCCTACCCATTATTAATCACTCCTTATTCTACTCCGAACACAGCCCCTGGCAATCACTAATTTGTTTTCTGTCAGAATAAATGAAATAAAATAAACCCAGAGAGGTGTTTTCATTCTGGACATTTATATCAATGGAGTACCCAATATGTGGCCTTTTGTAATTGGCTTCTTTCACTTAACGTAATGCTTTTAAGGTTCATGTTGTGACATGTTCAGTATTTCATTCCTTTTTATGGCTGAATTATATTTCATCCTGTGCATATACCACATTTTATCTACCTATTCATCAGTTTATGGACATTTTGGTTTACACTTTTTGGCTACCATGAATGATGCTGCTATGAACGTGTGCCTGTCAGTTTCTGTGTGAACAGATGTTATCACTTCTTTAGGAGCAGGTTTGCTGGATCATGTTTAACTTTTTTGAGGAACTGCCAAACTATTTTCCGTATTGGCTACACCATTTTAACTTTCTACCAGCAAGGCATGAGAATTTCGGTTTCTCCACATCTTCACCGATACTTATTGTTCACCCTTTAAAAAAAATGTTGTTGTTCTTCATCTTTATCCTTTGATTATAACCATCCTAGTGAGGGTGAAGTGGTCTCATTGTGGTTTTGATTTCCATTTCTCTGTTGACTAATAATGTTGGGCATCTTGTCATATGTTGGTCATGTGTATGTCTTCTTTGGAAAAATGTTTAATCAAATCATTTGCCCATTTTTTTTAATTACTTTATTGTTGTTCAATTACAGTTCCATTTTTTAATTGGGTTATCCTTTTATGTTGAGTTATATTAGGAGCCTCATGTGTTTTGCAAATACATATTTTCCTTCATCCTGCGAGTTGTATCTTCACTTTCTTCATAGAGTCCTTTGAAGTATAAAAGTATTTTATTTTTGATGAACTCTAATTTTCCTATTTTTTTTCCTTCGGTTCCTTATGCTTTTGGTGTCATATCTAAGACCAGTGGGCATTTTAAAACTTTTTCTTTGATCACTGTTCAAAAAATCTCCCCCCAAATGAAAATGTGTTATCATCTGCTGCATCCTTTAATCCAAAAGCTACTGGTAGTGGGACCAACAGAAGATAGTCAGCTCATTAATTTCCTAGTTTTGTAAAATATTCTTAGCCATTTCTTTTCTGACCTTAGCTGGGTGGGGAGAGGTTAGAGGGTGGAAGGACTGAGCGAAAAGGGAAAAGGACTCATGGACATGGACCACAGTGTGGTGATTGCTGCGGGAGTGGGGTATAAAGGGCCTAAATGGTAATGGGGAAAAAATACAATAAAGGTTAAATCGAAATAAATAAATGAAATGTATCTATGGATATATTTTATGCATTTCTTGATCCACAGCTGTCTTAAGCAGTCTAATTTTTACCAGGTTTCTATGAGCCCAGTACCTATCCTCGTGTGAGGAATGTGCCCATTCCCTTGTCTATAATGCTTTGTTGTCTGCTTCACTAAAGAATGGCTGCTTCTCCCCTGCCTCTGCTCCATTTCCTCTTCTCTCTAAGTTGGGTATATCACCCATCATGACCCTTTCTCTGTCAAGACTATTTTCGGAAGTTCTAATTATTTCAAATCTTCAGGTAACCTTGTTACCTTTTCCACTTGCCCAAAATTATGTCATTCATTTCTGGAAACAGGCAAAGAATAAGAATAAAATATTAAGACATTGTATAAACCCATTGAATTTATAGATGCAATTCAGCATTTCCTTTTCAAAACTCAAGGGTACTCCGGACTCTTCCTTAGTGTTGCAAGATGTTCTAAGAGAGATCTAAAAATTTGAGATCATATGCTCCCTTGCCTCAAACCATTCAGGCCTCTGGTGAGCCAGCCACAGCCAGTCTATCAAGTGCATCGCCTGCCCTCTCTTGCCACCTTTGGCTCCAGTCACCTTTCGTCTGCTAAAATACCCTAAGCTCCTTCCAGCTCATTCCTCTCTGTGCCTGAAGTGCTCATACCACCGCCGACCCATATCCCCCTTGATTAACCCTTTTCCTGCCACTTCATTGATTTCCCTGCCTTTCTCAGTGCTTCTTTCCTACCTGGCACTAATGTAAGGATAGTCTGCCTTATTCTATGAACTTGTCCGTGCTAGAATGCAGACTTGACAAGGACAGGAGCAGCATCTGTCTATTTCCCAGTTGCATGCCCATCACCAAGCACAGATGGGCACACAGTACATATTTATTGAATGGATGCACACTTGAGTGAAGGTGGACTTGCTTTTTAATAATGGCAAAGTCACTTGAGATCAAGTTTTATGAGCAGAGTAGGATAATGTATAGTGATCATACACATAGGCCTATATATATATATATATATATATATATATATATATATATATATATATATATATATATAGTACTTTGAGTCTAGTTCAGCCCATTTTGTCATTCATAGTGCTTGGCAATTCTAACAAAAGTGTTTTTGTAGAAAAGCTTGTTTTGGCTGAAGCAGTACCCTCACCCCCATGAATGGCATATGTGTCCATGTTTGACTTGAGCTCTTTAAAACCCATCTGTCAAAGTTTTAGTGACTTTGTGGAAACTAGAGCTCCCGTATTTTAGTCTGTTTCTGGAACTAAGACCTTTAAAATAGCGCTGCCTGTTTTCTGCTTTCTCTGTATCTGAACCAAATGGACTTTTCTACTATTGTTGTCTCTAATGACCAAACTTATACTTTTTATATCAACCTTGGGCTTGAAGAAGCTTATTCTGATCTGCCAATACGTGAGAAAAGATCCATTTGGTTAACGCTATTTTTCATTCTCACCAAATTGCTTATTTTTATTATGAAATATTTTATACATACTAGACAACATATAACATTTATATAACTTCTAAAGAATAGTAAAACAGTTCCCTGTACTGACCCCCCCATCTATACCAACCAAAATATTTGAGACCCTCCCTTGTGCCTCCTCCACATCCCAGAGATAATCCTGGTTATAGTTTCACTGCATATGTGTATATCCCTAGGCAATATGTTTCAGTGTGTCTGTTTTTAAATTTTATGTAAGTAGAATTTCACTGTATATGTTCTTCAGTGGCCTCATTTTTTCATTGAATGTTGTTTTAAGTTTCGTCCAATACATATACAAATACATATACCTGTGGTTTATTTTTCACTGATATGTAGTATTCTATTTTGTGGCTGCATTTGTCAGTAGAAGTTAAAAATGATTTTTTCTTCTTTTTGATATTATCTGTAGAACATTATAATTTTCTTACATGAAGAATTTCTGGTCCATGGAATATACACATCTGCCCTTTCCTGAATAATGTCAAATTGCCTTCTGGAGAAGTTGGGCCAATTACCTCCTGCTCTCAGGCATTGAGAGTTACTGTGTCCCACATCATCTCTGACATTTGGCATTATTAGATTTTTTGTTCTGCCAGTCTAGTATATACAAAATGGTATCTTACTGTGGCTCTAATAATCCCTGATTATTAATTATGTTGAGTATCTTAGTGTCCATTCATAGTTTATCTTCTGGAAATGTTTATATCTTTTGCCCATTTTTCTAGTAGGTTATTTGAGTTTTTGTTGATTTATAGGGGTTCCTTATGTATTCTTCAAACTATTTTTGTCAGTCACGTGGTGCAGATGCCTTCTCCCGCTTTGTGCCTTGTAGCTTCACCCCCTTTGTGATATTTTGGTAAACAGTAGTTCTTAATTTGAATGTGCCCAGATGTACAAGTCTTCTCCTTTATGATTCAGTGCTTTTGTTTCTTGTTTAATAAATTATCCCACATACCAGTGTCATAAAGAGTGTGCTCCATATTTCTAGAAGTTTTGTGTCAATTCATTTTTATCTCTGCAGAATTTTACTTCAAATTGAAAACTCTCTAATGTCTCCTTACAACTTACCTTTGCCTAGAATATATCCAGCAGTATCATAGCCCAAAGCCATGGGCACAGATTCTAGGTGTTCATAAGTTATGGAGCATGGATGGCATAAGGATGAACCTGACTCATACAGTGTCCTCAAGGAGTATGGTGGGCTAAGTGGTAGCCCCCCAAAATATATGTCCACATTCTACTCTCAGAATCTATGAATGTTAGCGTGTTGAATAAGGATCTTCGCAAATATAAATTAAGGATCTTGCGATGAAAAGAACATCCTGGATTGTCAAGGTGAGCCTTAAGTCCAATGACATGTCCTTGTAAGAGGCACACAGAGAAAAGGAGGAGGCAGTAAACCACAGTGGCAGGAATAGAAGGGAGGCACCCACAGCCTAAGAATGCAAACAGCCGGCTAGAATGGGAAGAACCAAGAACAGACTCTCCCTTAGAGCCTCTGGAGGGAGTAAGGCCATGCTGACACCTTGATTTTAGACTTCTGGCCTTGCAGAACTGTGAGAGAGTAGATTTCTGCTGTGTTAAGATACCCAGTTTGTGGTAATTTACAATAGCCAAGAAATTCATACAAATATGCTTAAGATGAGATGTCTGTGTGTGGTAACTACAGGCAGAGGTTCTGTTTTCTCCACTCTAATACACTCAATGGATGGAACAAACATGGCACCAAAACTTGAGAGGGCCACAACTTACCAGAGGGGCACAGGGTTGGCTGAAGCCTCCAAAGGAGTGCAGAAATGTGGCTCCCTCTCCTTGCAGATCACTGATGTGAGAAATAGAGTCTGCAGAGTCACAAAAACGCTAGCCCTGGGCAGGCTTGTGTCAAGCAATAAGGGCTACATGAGTTAAAAAGGAAAACCAGGATGTGTACAGAAAGTGCTACAGAATCCTCACATGCTGACGTTAGGAGGCAGCCTCCTCCACTGTGGCTTTGTCCATCTGAATATGGTGTCCATTCTCAGGAAATTTAGAGAAGGTCCAGGCAAGAAGGGCCTCAAGAGTAAAAAATACATGTGTATGTACAATTTGCAATATAGACTCTTTCAGACAGTTCTCTTTTTTCCTTGATAAAAAATATGGAATTATTCTAAGATAGAAGTTTAAAAATGCTAAGTGGGCAGTCAGTAAACACATAGCCTGAATGAGTAAAAAGAAATTAAAATGAAAGAATTGTCATTTTCATGAATTTATAAAGTCAGCATGGTCTATGAATATAGATGCAGCTTAAAGCTGTGTCCTTAAGTTTAAGTTGCAGGTTGATTTTTTTATACCTATGTATATTTAAGTCAATTGATTCACCCTCATTTGGAGTTTAGCTCCCAACTGTGCATGAAATCTTGAAATTAATTCCATGTATTCTAGAATTCCAGAGGTGAAGGCAGTAAAAGTAAGAAGACCTGGGTTCTGGTCCCAACTGCACCACTGAATAACCGTGACGCTAGCAAATCACTTGAACTCTTTGAGCTTCCATTTCCTGATTGGTAATATGGAGACCACAGGACTCACTCCAGCTCATGAGGCTCCAGTGTATGAAGGAGGCTTGCTTATAGTAGAGCCTGACACAGACATTCCCTTGAGCTTATTTTTCTGTTCTTTCTGGAAGACTGACCCACAAGCCCACATGATAGGGGTGGGAGGAGCAGACAATCCCCATTTATTGTGCTTCTCTAGTGTGCTGGAACCAGGGTCAATGCTTCATATGATTCCTTTAACCTTCCTAGCAGCCCCAAGAGCAGATGTCACAGTCCCGGCTTTACATACAAGAAAACCGATACTGGGGGTTCGGAGCACCTGGCCCCGGGTCCCCCAGCTGGTGAGGGAGAGGACTGGAATTCAGACCTAGACCAGCCTTCCTCCAAAAAGTAAGCTCCTTCATGTCATTCTGCTACTGCCATTTCTAAAAATTAAAACAAAGTATAATCAGAATAAAGTTGGGGGCTTGTAATTTGGATTCTCAGGCTCTTGTAACCCAGCACAGTGTGTGTCTTGAGGGTTTCAGGAAGTTCTCTTGGGAGTTTTGATGAAATGTAACCAGTAAATACAGATGGCCTCTTTATTCAAGTAGAGGAATGTTGATAATTGATCAAAATTCTTACATGATATGTAGATAGAATGGATCACTAAAGAAACTCAATAATAACCAGAAATCAAGATGGGTTTCTAGTTAGTAAGTTGAATGTTCTCTGAATTGAATAGTGGGGCGGGGAAGTGGGGGTTGCTTTTTAAGAAAGTACTTTACTATGGTTTTTAATGTGATGGTAATTCAGGACAGAATTTAAGTTTCACATGTTAGCAGTCTTTTTAAGAGAACAAAGGGCAATAGTTAGTATTGAAACAGGAATTGGATTTGTAACCAAGTGCCTCTTGAGCTACCTGCTTTCAGTCAAAGGTCACTGGCCCTCCACTGCCCAGCATTATTCCAGCGTCCAGTTTACCTCTTAATGTCTTAGATGTGAGAAGATCCTTATAACCTTTTTGATATCTGAGTTTAAAAATGTTGTGTTGTTTTTTTTTTTAACTGAAAGCAACCAACTTGGAAGCTTTAAGGATTTTATGTAAAATGCCGGGTGATACTGCTCCTAATTGCCCTTGCTAGTAGTTTCACTAATAAATTCAGTTAAGATCCCAGAGCTACATTTTTCAAAGCTAAAAGAAATGATTTTTGGCACCCATGAGCTCCCGTGGCTGTCAGATTTGGATTGATGTTTGTTTTCTCTTTGTCATGGTGTTTGTATGTCCTGGCGTGGGCCATGAGTGAAAATGCATTTGATGATTTCCTGGTCTCACCCCAGTCCCTAGCGAATGTTTGTGTAGATGACAACACCCAGTTTAGTGCCGTTAACGCTCCTGCAGCAGTGTGGGACCAGCCTGGGGATAAGGGAGTGTGTGCTGCATGTGACAGTTAGGGGCATAAATGGTGAGATCAGGAACCTTCTATGAAGTAAACATTCTCTAGTTATCTAGTCTAGAAGCACCTTTTTGTGCTGCCTCCCATAGTGCCTTACTATAGGAATCAGACCATAAATATTCATTGAATCAGATAATCTCACAACTTGATCATTACCTTATGGGATGCTAATAGTGGACTTGCTCTTAGGAGCCCAGATCTCTCAGTGTTGACAAGGACACGCTTATGAAAATAGGACAGTGTCATGCAAGATGAGGATGGCAGGCTGCTGTCTGGGGCCAATTTATGGTATCATACACAGCATCCCTTTGTAGGTTTGACTGTGAACTTGATTAACATAGCAGACACTCTTCCAGATAGCATATTTAACAAAATGCATTCACTTTTCTATTTTGTTCACCATTGTCGTGAGCAGCGTATGTGGATGTGTTGGACGCAGTGGGGCCTTTCAGGAAACAGCAGGATGATTCTAGGCAGAGCATGACAGGTCTTTAGAGGGATGCACCTGCTCTAACGCAAGCCACAAGCAAACTGTGGACTGAAAAGAGGCTCCATGAATTGAGTGTTGACACCGAGCCATGGCTGTCCGAAGGCTCAGGTGGTTGTCAGCCATAAGTTTAGCTTAGCTCTTTGAGTAATTTGTCACGCCTCAGTCAGCTCCTGCTGGGCTAGCACGTGCCAGCTTAGTGTCAGAGTGCCTGTTCACCAGACGGCCACTGAGCCCTAACATCCTGCTGTTCTTGCAGACCAGCGGCTTGCTGGAGCCATGCATGGAGGGCTGAGTCGTGGCAACAGCCAAGTATTGTGCAGAATAAGTATGTTCATAATGAGACGTGAATGGCATCAGTAGGTCCCTATAGAATTGGGCCTGAACGGGAGCCTCTTGCTAAGGAAGTTTGGCAGCCTGTTCATTAGTTAAGATGAGTCACCAGAAGCTCAGCTTGCAGTTGAGAAGCCAGTTCAGGCTCATGCTGCCCAGGCCTTGGACTCTTATGACCATCTACGTAAAAGATCATAAATCATCAAAGGGTCACTTTTGAAATCTTGAAATTCATTTTTCTTTTTCAAAGTTGCATAGAGTAAGCCTAAGGAGAAACTCTGGAATAGTGCTGTCCAGCAGCTCTTTCTGTGATCGTGGGTATGTTTTGTCTGCAATCCAGTATGGTAACCCCTAGCTACATCTGGCTGTTGGGTACTTGAAATACAGCTGGTGGGACAGAGGAACTGAATTTCTATTTCTTTTATTTTAGTTAATTTAAATTTAAATTTAGACAGCCACATATGACTTGTAGCTGCACAGCCCTAGAGTACTTCTGGTCTCCTCATGGTGTGAAAAATCTTCCTCTGAATATAATTGAAGGAGAAGAAGGAAGAACCACCTGCACTGAGAAATCAGTGTGCATATTTTGCCAAAAGAAAACAGAAAGATATTTTCTTATTTTAAAACACATGCTCTATCGAAAGCTAATTAGAAGGGCATAGTTGTCACAACTTATATTTTTAAAGAGGCCATTTTGAAAATATAGTGAGAAATGCTAGAATTACTTTTGTTCTTCTGGCACTACAGGTAATAAACTGATGGTGGTCCACATTCTTTCTGTTTCTGGAAAATTAGCATGATTTTCAAAATAACTAAAACACATCTTTTCACTTTGGTATTGATGATGCAGAAGGGGAAAATGAGACATCATGCCGACCTCCCCAAGTGTTAATTCATAAAGTCATACATGTGGTGGCCCCATCGCTGTTGAATTGTTCTGACGCTTTCCTGTTATTGGAAGTGCATGATTCACCTTCTAAGGAAACAGAAGCCACACACAAAAGGGGAAGATTTGCTTTCTGCCCTGTGAAAGGCAACCACACACAGGGGTCCTATTAAGACAGCTGGAAAGTTGCTTCAGCGTGTTACGCTTGTAAGTTTTATTGGTGACTGGTTTTTGATTGCACATTTGAATGTGTGTGTTCCAGACTACAGTTTTAATTAAAAGGCAGCAGTCTTTTTTTTTTTAATTATTGCCTTGTACATTCTCTGTTAGATCTCCAACTTACTAGTTCCTATGTTCTAATGTTCATAGCCTATCTTGGCTTTCGGCCCAGGTGCCCCTTCAGAGCATACCTCCTGTCCTTTCCTCTTCCCAGTAACGTGAATTTGCTTATTTTTAAAAGTATGTGCCACCATCTTATCACTGATTCTTGCTTAAAGTATCAATCATTTCGTCAGTAGGCTGAAAATAACATTTTATCAATGAACTAGGAAAGGAAGATCCAGTATTGTCCCACAGTTGTCACTGGGAAAAGATGCTGTCATAGTTATTTATAATAGCCAAAATTTGGAAGCAGCCCAGGTGTCTACCAGTAGATGTCTACCAGTTAGATAAATAGATTAAAAGGCTGTGGTACATTTACATAATGGAATACTACTTGGCCATAAAAAAGAAGGAAATCTTATCTTTTGTGACAGCATGGATGGACCTGGAGAGCATTATACTAAGTGAAATAAGTCAGTCAGAAAAAGTCAAGTACCATATGATTTCACTCATACATGGAATCCAATAAACAAGATGAACTAAAAAGCAAAATAGTGACAGACTCATAGTAGAGAGCAGGTTGACAGCTATTGGGAGGGGTGAAGAAACTAAGCAAAAAAAAAGTGATAGAAAATAAAACTCAGACACCAACAGTGTGGTGACTGCTGGGGGAACGGGAGTAGCGGAAGGTGGAGGAGAGTATGAGAAAAATAAATAATGATGGACAGAGACTTGGCTTGGGGCGGTGAACACAGTACCGTGCACAGATGATGCGTTGTAGAATTACACATGAAACCTGTATAATTTTGTTAACTAGCGTTCCCCAATCAGTTTAATAAAAAGGAAGAAAAAGAGAGATACTGTCATAATCAATATCTCCATTTTTGTTTGTTTGACTCAATCTTAACGATGTTTTAATGTGATTCTGTAACTGCGTGTACATTTTTTTTTGTTGATACTAGTGTTGGATGCAGTTAAAATCTAAGAGAAACTTAGATCTCAAAATCAGAATGTTGTCATTAATTATGACTAATATTTCATTGTCAGACAGATGTTAATGAACTTGCAAGGTAATTTCCCCCACACACAAGGTAAAAGTTGCATAGCTGTATGTAAAATGCAGTAAACTGCATTGTCGTCGTGTGTGTCATTCTGCACATGCACTTGTCTCCTTAACCAATTACTGCAGCTATGAAGAGCGAGCTCTGTATCTCGAAGCAATAATTCAGAACCACCGCGAAGTAATGACATTTGAGGATTTCGCAGCCCAAGTCTTTGCTCCATCTCCAAGCTACTCCCTCAGTGGAATGGGTGAGTGTCTACATTATTCTTCCCTCACACGCTGAAGACACACTCAAGCAGCAGATGTACACCTGTTTTTCACAGATAAATGCTTGCAAATTTAAGGAGAGCATTCTCCCTCTGAATCAACTAATGAATATCAAAAGGAATGATGACATTCATTTTAATTTGTTTTGTATCCAAGCTGTTCACTCAGTTCTTTTCTTCAGCTATCCTGTTAACCTCCAAAGCTAGCAAGGTTAATGAACTTTTTCTCAGTCATGTGCTCTGGTTCATTCAGTAGTGTGGGTTTCTTGCTGAGCTGGGAATATGTTGTTTAAAAGCGATGCCTGAATTGGTGCTTACTTATCAAAAAAAGAGTTCCTCACAGTCAAAGCCGTTGATACTAATGCTAAATGGGGATTATGTTGTGCAGATAGTCGGGTCAGGGATTAATGGAGGAGAAATGGAAGGACAGTATCCTGGGCCCATCACAGCAGTGCAGCCTGCTAGCTTTCTCTCTGTAGTGGCCTGTGCCACACGGACCAGCCGCTGACCAGAGCAGCACCTGGTGTGGAACCTGTTTAGAAACTGGCTTACAATCGTTTTCATTTATTAGGCAAATTGAAAATTTCAGAATTTTCCATGAATGTTCTTGTTTTTAGGTTTTACTCTTTTTATATTAACAATTTTGGGCGGAAATGTGTACTGCCACTTAAATTGATTGTATGATTACTGTGGGGTTTTATTTTCGAAGAAGAGAATTACTTTTAAATATCTGCATGTAATTACAGATCAATTGCCTTTCAGAAAGCAAATGGGATATTTGGTCCGTGCATGTGGAAATTCTCGATGAAGGGCTCCCTTCTCCCACTGGTGTGAACGTGACTTAGATTTCTCACCTGTGTCGGTTGTCTCTGAACACCCCTTCCTTGTCCTGTTCTGACTTGTTAACAAATATCTTCCACACAAAGTGAAAAAAATTAAATTCAGTGTAATAAATCACTTACAAATAAAATCAGCCATGCATCATTGTTTAACATCACTGGCTTCAATCCTTGCCTCTCCCAGCTTTGTTGGGAGATAAGAGGGAGAGGCTTGCACTTGCACAGGGAGCCAGGAGCATCAGGCAGAAGGCCTGGGAGATAAGCAAGCTGGCTGCGGTACCAGAGCTGCACAATTTACATAATCATGCCTCTGCTTCCTGGTGAGGCGTCAAGAAACACAGGGATGGCCTCTATTGATCTTTGTTGAACTGGAATACTAAACTACATGAGAAAAGCTTATAACTTCAAGCTTTGATTAATGTTTTCCTACATTTAAAAAGTAGAACAGCTGTGAATTGAATTCTTTTATACAATCTGCTAACATTCTATCTAAAACCAGAAAAAGGAAAAACATTTTCAAGGAAAATGAAGATTTTGTACCCAGTCTGGGCAGAGGTTTAAAATTGTTGGTGAAAGCACATGAAAGATCTATAGCAAAGCTAATTTTTTTAAATATATCATTCTGCTTTTTCCACCCTCATGTTTTGGGACTTGAAATTTTTCAGTGCTTTTTTGTCTGTTTGTTTATTTTTTTAACGGTTTTATTCATTTCTTAGAGAGAGGGAAAGGGTGGGAGAAAAAGAGGGAGAGAAATATTGATCAGTTGCCTCTTGCACACCCCCAACTGGGGACCTAGCCTGCAACTCAAGCATGTGCCCTATTGGGAATCAAACTGGTGACCTTTCGGTTTGAAGGTTTGTAGGCCAGTGCTCAACCTACTGAGCCACACTAGCCAAGGCTGTTTTTTTAAGTCTTGACAAAGCTTTTTGTTTCTTAAAATGAAAGAAGTTAAATAATAACTAGCCCTGGCTGGAGTGGTTCGGTGGATTGAATGCCAGCCTGCAAAACAAAGGGTCGATTCCCAGTCAGGGCACATGCCCTGAGTTGCAGGCCTGGTCCCCAATAGGGGGAATGCAAGAGGCAACCACACATTGATGTTTTTCTCCTTTTCTTTCTCCCTTCCTCCCCTCCCCTCTCTAAAAATAAATAAATAAAACTTTAAAAAAAACAAATTAAATAATAACATTCGTCAACTCAACTGTTCCATTCTTAAGGCTCTTGATTATTGTAACAAATATTGATGAACTTTTTATTTTCTAGGTATATTTTAGCCTCCATATAAATTCATTTGATTTTTTTCTAAAAGTTTACATTATCAAAATCACTTCAAATATGTCAGTGTGTTCGTAACATCTTAAGTGAGATTCTGGAGTAATTTTGATTTTTTAAGACCTGCAGTTTGGAGATGATTGCTGACAAGCTTCTTCAAGAACATCAAATTTGCCAAAGTCACTTAACAAATAAATATTCTGACCACTCCTGGGAGTAGGCATTGGAACTTGTACACAAGGAACATGAAACCAAAGATAGGACATCAAGACAAATGCTGGTCTTTTCTCTTTTCAAGTTATTAACATTAGTGTCAAATTTCATAATGTTTGAGGTTTAGGGTATTCGGTGTGGGGATAAAAATTTTATATAGATATATCACACCAATCCATGAATGTGATTTAAGTTTGGGCATAATGTTTCCTTTTAACGCGTTGCGTTATCTGCCCACCACAGTGGTTAAGAAAGAACTAGAAATGAATTTGATTTGAACTGAAATTTGGGAGCAGTGCAGTAAGGGTGGAGCATTTCTGTGTCACGTACAGGCACTTTTCAGAACCACATCCCCTTCCCATGTACCTGCCCGTTCTGCTTTTGAGGAATTCTTACCCCTGTCTGTTACCACTTTTGCAGATGAAAACACTTTTCACTTATTCACAGTGTTTTTTATTAACTTGGAACAAGTGTGATCAAACCCAGATGAGCCGACCAGCTTTAAACTAAGAAATTGAAGTAAAGTCTTCTCTTCCCAACAACAAGCCAGCTGGAAAAATTGACCCTCCACGAGGGGCTTGCCCTCCCACAGTGCACCGAAGACCCAGTCAGACCGCCCTGGCCAGCAGGTCATCAAAGCCAGGCCTTAGGCTCCTGCTCACATGCATGTGCACAAGCTGAGGAAGTGGAGGCTCTCAGGTTTTCTTTGTATCGTTGCTACAGGGGCCCTGAAAGCTAGTTCATTCCACACTGGGTTTGTCACAGCCAGTGGCCCACGTTTTTAAAGGGAAGGACTCTAATGTCAGCCTTGAAGTTCCTGCTGTAAGTAAGAGATGTACTAAGTGAGAGGGGCCTGTGCCCAAGGAGGGAAAATACCCTCTCCTCAGACTCTCCTGCCCCAGGGCTGTTGCTTGTCACCCAAGGCAGCCATTGATGGTCACAGTGGCCAAGTAAATGTGCCTCTATTCATGATTCACCGTCAACCACAGATGCGAAGTGGGGTTCTTGTTGTTTGGCTAATAGGCGGGTGCTCAGCTTTCTTTTAAAGAGGTTTTTTGTAAAAAACCTATTTTGCCAGTCCAAAAATGTTGTTTTAAAATACCACCTACCTCATATCTATTCCGCCCATTACTTGTTTTGATAATACCCACTCTATAATCGGTATTTGAGCTGCTTTTTAACCTAGCCCTGTAATTTGCATTCCTTTTGATTCCTTCCTTATTGACCAGCAATTTTCTAAGTGGTAGCCAGTGTTAAAATATTGGCTGCAATTAACACACACATGTGAGTGTTTGTGTATATACGTCCATACATGTGTGTATATTTATGTTTTATGCATGTATGTATGTGCATTTCACACACATTTGGGGAGGGACTAAGTCTGTACTTTGAAGCACGTTTCCAAGGAGGGGGAGCCGGGAGAGAGGCCTTTAAAGGGTTAACTGGAATGGGCACCCTCGACTGCTGGGAGGGACTGATGTAATCACTGCAGCTCACAGCCAAGTGCATCTGTTCACCATGAGGTCATTCTTCTGCATGCTAATGATTTGGAAAATCAAGTATAATGCTTGACATTATCAGAAAGATATAAATAGTGTAAATCTTTACTTTTTGGAAGATTTATAAAACAAAAGGAGAAAAAAGAAACTTTAGCTTGGACTTGAGATTATTTTTTACAGAACTGCTTTAAAGATTGTGTCTGGATCTTAAAATCTTGGAGGAATCCACTTGTGTCTATTGATAAATGATCCCCAAATCACTATTACAATTATAGCTAACAATTGGTAATTGGGGATTGTAGATATGTCTAATTTAATATGTATTTTAAGAATTTCCAAGTGCTTTGGTCAGAAATTGACCAAGATGGATTTATTTCTCGAAGAATGTCTAAACCAAGAAAAATGAGGGGTATTCTTTTCCATATACGAGCATTGACTATTTGCTAAAAATGCCAGTGCTGTTTGTTGTCCCCTTTGCTTTAATATTGCTCCCAGCAGAGGGAGCACAGACCTGTGTTTATTTGTTAGCCTCACATGAACACAACATGTGATTTCTCCAAGATATAGTCAGAAACACTTGCTCCTTCATGTTAGGCTAGATTGTAAAGGCTCCAGGATTTAGAACAAGTAGGAAAAAATTCCTTGCTAGGCACCATCAGATTCTGCCACTTTTAATATACATCATATTTGGAGCTCAATGCAGATTAGTTTGAGTTTGTTTCAGGATGCTGCTGCCACTGCTGCTATTGTACAAAGCTTCAAATTTCCATCTCTCATGCTCAGGAATTGCACAGGTGCCCTCTTAGAAAGGTTTGTTATGCTTACCTACCTAACAGAAAAGACTTTTGTAATTTTTTTCTACCAAAAAAAATCATTATATTAAGTTCACAGAAACTATCGGAAGACTCTGGGTCTGTCTCCTAGCAGCCTGTTTCCTGGAAGGAGAGGCGCAAGCCAGCGCCACAACATGTGGAAATGCTGGCCCAGTGCCCACTCCATGGGACAGTCCTATAAATCAGAGCCACGGCTGCTGGTTTATTAATATCAGTTGAAGGCCAGAACTAAAGCTCAGAACTCCATTCAGATAATCCATAAATTACCCTTAGATTCAAGTTCTCTTGTGGCACTATCTATTCAGGAACTCAGGGCCACCCAGTCCCCCGCCCTCAGGTTGTCTGTAGGTGGACAGCTGTAGCCACATGCCCTGTAAGCAACTGGGGGCCCTGCGTGCACGTTCCTTCCACCCCAGGGATCTTTCCGGACCCAGCCCAAATCTCTCTTCCTACATAAGTGGCTCGATTCTGTCCCCTTTGTATATGACATTTAAAAAAAATAAACTTAAAATGTATTATTCTTGAAAATCCATAGGAATTTTTTAACCACCCACTATCCCATTGCTAAACCCACTGGTGCTGGCTCCAGCTGCACATTGGATCACCTGCAAAGCATAGGAATCTGGATGCTGCATCCCTACACCAGACACTAGGATTTCCTGGTCTGGGCTGTGGTGTGGCCCTGGGGACTTTCTTTTTAAAATTCCTGAGGGTATTTAAATATGCAAGCAGGGCCCTGGCTGGTGTAGCTCAGTGGATTGAGCGCGGGCTGGGAACCAGGCAGTCCCGGTTCGATTCCCAGTCAGGGCACATGCCGAGGTTGCAGGCCAGGTCCCCGTGAGGGCCATGTGAGAGGCAACCATACATTGCTGTTTCTCTCCCTCTCTGTCTCCCTCCCTTCCCCTCTCTCTAAAAATAAATAAAAATAAAATCTTAAAAAAAAATAAAAATAAAATAAAAAATAAATATGCAAGCAGGACTGAGAACCACTGTCGTAACTAAATCAAGGCATCACGGTAATGTTTACGTCCTCACTTTAGTGCCACCTCACTTGCCATTACTTGTATTTTAATTTTTCTTAGCTTATGCAAGTCTTTGTCCTGTGTGTATGTTTCTTCTATCTATAATAGGCTGTAAAACCTTCAGTGAATGATGTATATAATTTCTTTCTTATAACATATGCAACAGGAGTAAAATAGAAACGCAGACAAAAAGGAATCAGGCTGTTGCTTTAAGTCGTACAGTGTGTCTCCAGACCACAGATGTGTGTTCGGCCTGATGCAAGATGCAGAACAAACACCTGTAATTGTGATTCACCTTTTCCCTCCCTTTCTGGTCTCCTAGTGAAGGCGGACTAATGATCAGCAGTATGGCCCAAACTGCCATGGAGAATGCCTAGTTAATCCACAGAATGGATGATGCAATTTGAACAACTGACACTTGGTTTGGGACGCTTTCATAAATTTATTCAGGGTTTTAAAGAGAATTCTCAGTTGCCCTATTTAGTACCCATTTTGTCTTGTGTTGATTCATCATTTTTTCCTCTTAAAACTCTTTACTCCCCTCAACGTCATCTTTGGAAGGCAAAAAAAAAAAAAGATGAGACAAACATTTTCTAAACTGGATCTGATAGAAAACTGTGGTGCCCCTTGTCAAATGTCACCCTCTCTGAATTGGCCCTCCCCTCCCTTCCTTTGGCAGCTGCCAGTGAAGAGGACTGGCCCAGGCATTTTAAGGAAACACAGAAGGCTCTGGAGACCTTGCGCTCTGCCTTCCCTTCCCTTCTGGAGGTTGAAGTCTTATTAGAGAAAAGCAGATACTTGTGAACCACCAAAAATGGCTATGATTAATACGCCCAGATTAGTTAGCTCCAAATTATAACTACATGTCAAAAAAAAAAAAAAAAAAAAGTCAGGCAACACTTTGCAGTTGGGTTGACATTTCCCTGAGATGGGCTGTGCCATCTGCCTTGTGAGTCTGGGAGAGAATGAAAACTTGCCTAATGTGTGTTAGATATTCTACTAAGCAGCCTGCCAGCCAATTTTTAACTTTCTCACATTGGCTAAGAATTGAGACATCTGAGAACTGGGAGGCCCTGGATAAGAAGA
>PVJI01024319.1:0-22125 GCA_004026765.1 Micronycteris hirsuta
AAAAAAAAATTGATATTATCTTCAATTGGTATTTCATACTTTCTCCAAATTGGAAGTACATTGCCTCATAACACATGCCCTGGGATTTCATAAATTCTCATGTGGGTGGAAAGCTGTATCTCAGGCTAGCATGAGAACCTCGATCTGAATAACAAATAAGCCTGAGTAAAGGGACAGATACCTCTGACGAGTTTTTTTACAAGATTCTAAAATCTTTCTTATCAAATTGTGACCAATGTTTAGGATTCTCTTATTGACACAACAAAATAGTTACTGTATCAATGGCGTGTGAAACATTACAGCAGAATGAGAGGTGGCTCTTGTGACTGATATGACATTGAACGTGTGGCTCCCTGAACTTAAGAGGTGGATTTTATGGTATGTAAATTATACCTCAATACTGTTGTTTCGAAACATTCAGGTTCCCACTCATGGCCATCCAACTTCAGTAGCAGCATAAGTTTAAAGAGAATTATACTTTCCAACAGTGTTTAAGAAGTTTTCTTCTACCTTTGTCCCAGGCTCTCGATATAGTTTCACATTTTTATTTTTGCACCTGAATCAGAGAGTAATACTAAACTGAATTTCCTGGTAACATAACTGACAGCTCAAAGCTGAAGTTCAATCTTCCCTTGAAAAATAGCAAATAATAAAAATTTTTAAATGCTCAAGAAGCAAGTCTCAACCCAGAATCATAAATGTCATAGTATTCAGAATCAATTTTAAAAACAAAATCTCAAAGCCACTCAAAGTGTCTTAACAGCTTAATGCTATTTAAAAAAATTATAAACTGTAAATGCTGACTTTACTTCCACTCCTCCCAGCTGGAGGTAGAAGGCATTGTTTGGGTACATAAGAAGAAGTCCAGCCTGGCTGGTGTAGCTCAGTGGATTGAGCGCGGGCTGGGAACCAAAGGGTCCCGGTTCGATTCCCAGTCAGGGCACATGCCTGGGTTGCAGGCCAGGTCCCCAGTGAGGCCATGTGAGAGGCAACCACACATTGCTATTTCTCTCCCTCTCTTTCTCCTTCCCCTCTCTCTAAAAATAAATAAATAAATAAAATCTTTAAAAAGAAAAAAAAAAGAAGAAGTCCAGTGCCAACTAAGGAGGAAAGTGAGGCTTGATAAGGCGTGGACCCAGTGATGGTCTCCCGGAAACTGCTAAAAACCCTGCTTCCGGGCTCCAGGGACGTCAGTGAGCAAACACAGATGCAGCTGCGCTCTAATGCAATTTCTCAAATGAGACCGTAATAAGGCAGAGTTCATGTCAGGCCTTAATGCTGCTGGGATGAGCTCTGATGCAACAGAGAAACAGTAAACTATTTCTGTTGCTAGTAGCCCAGGTTAAAAAAAAAAAGTTTGTTTATTTCTAACCTAGGTCTCTATGTACCTTTGTTTGGTACAAAGTGTTTTTAAGCAACTTTGACTTCGTTTAAGTTGTTCTTTGTTTGACCTTACAGTGATATCCTGACTGTGATTGAGGGTGATGGGCAACACGTTCCTTTAAAAAAGCACAGTGTAGGAAAACCAAGTTACAAAACCAGATGTAGAAATGAGCAGCACAGACAGTAAGTCCAACAGGAGCTCAGAGAATATGGCTGTAAAATAGGAAACGCATCAGAGAATTATACTAAGTTCATAAATGAGGCTTATTACAATATAAATCTATCAGTTAGCAAAAAATCTCCCTGATCCAGAGTTTCCCAAATATTTTTTGGCTCACAGATACCTTCGAGGTTCAGGTGAAATGAAAGGTCAAGGACCTTTCCAAGATTAAAGCAGATGCCAGAAGAAAAGGGTATGTTCCCAGAGCCTTCTCTGTCCCACATATGCCTAAAAGTGACAATCAGTTTCTTTGGCTTTTGCTAAATGAGTGAAGTCGCTCCCACTTTAGGACAGATCAGACTGTTCACACGGGTGCAGGGGAGGAGATGTGTGCAGCTATGCTATGCCACAGAAAGGCTGTGTAGCTGTTGGGCTTTTCCCCATGGAAAGGTTTACTGCAGGACGGCCATCCCAACACCACAGTGGCGACCTGGCCACTCCGCCCCGTCTCTGTATTCTTCTGCTTGCCTTGTTTTGCTCCAACTGACCCTCTCGGTTAGAACAAACCCAATTTCTCTCCTGCACTCAGGCAAAAGCAATTCAGTTACTAGATCCTCTTTTTGTAGTCCATGTTCATGCTCAGCATCCACTACAAGCAACTCAGCTAAATAATTTCCCCCACGTCTCCCTCTCTACAAGGAACTGAGTCCAACTGTTAGCATAATACAGTGTTCTGTCCCCTGACCTGGAGAGCAGAGCCAGCAGGACGGAGGCCCACAGACAAGGGACAGCACTTTTTATCAGGAGGAATTTCATCTCACGCTTCCTACACTCTCCCAGAAGTCATCAGAGAAAGGAAGGCCCCCAGGAAACAAGTGCAAGTGGGTAATTACAGCGGCCCTTCCGTGAAAGCGTGTCGAGTCTGGACGTGCCATCACGTTCTGGTATGCGGCGAGGTTCACCCGTTCTGGCGCTTGTCTGTATTTTTCAAAGGCTCAAGTTTTGAGCATGTCATTTGACATCCAGTAAATTTTGGCAGGTAAAATGATATCCATCCTATCACACTTCCCTCCTCCTAACTTGTACTCAAACAGAAATAGATCATAAAGAAAAGCAATTTGACATGCATGCGGCCATCCAACACGACAGAGGTTTTAGGAGGAGATGCAGCAGTGTTTCCCTTTTCCCGTAAACAGCAGAGAAGTAAGTTGCTATCCATGCAGAAGTGGTGCCCTGGAGGCAATGTGAGCATCTCTTATTAAATAACACATAGCTATTCCATTATTCATATGACTTTTTTATCAAAGCATGTAGATTTCATTTTAAGTACTATATCTGTTTTTGCTTATGCACAGAAAACCCACAAATCTGTTGCCAAAACTTTCTTATAGATCCAGCTCAATAAATTTTCTGCAAGAACTTTCTCTTTCTGCTCTCATCTCACAGTGAGGGTTTCAGTACTTTACCCTCATTAGCCTCAAGACACAGAAAAGAATCTCTCTGATTTAAAACAATAAGAATATTTACTTGATAGCTACACTGAACAAGCAGATTAAGCAGAGATTATCTCTAAGTCACAGTTTTTTCACTTGCTCACTGAAGACTAATAATTGTACAGTTATTGAGGGGATTAAATAAGTCACTACATGAAAAGTACTTAAAACAAAGCCTGGCAGTAAGGTGAAGTCCTAAGAAATGCTGAATATAGTACAAATACATTGTTATAAAAAATTACCTCAAAGTCCTTGGGGACAGAACTGTTTTCTGTTTTGTATTCACCCTGGTAACAAAAGGGAGTGGCTCACCATTACTCCTTTTTTGTGTGAATATTAAGTAAGCAAAAGAATGATGTTCAAATGATATTCAAACAAAGAATATTACATTTTCTACCATCTCATTTTCAGTTAATTTTTATATATCCATGTTTATCCTAACGTCTAGAAGTCTTCAAATTGGTGAATTAAAAGAAAATTAAATTCTTCATGTGGAATATCTGTTGTAATGAGAAAAATTAATCCATAGATGTTTCAAGCTATAAAATTGACAATAAAAAGCAAACAATTTATTTGCAGTTTAGGAATTTACCATATTGTGCTGGGCATAATACACACCCACATTTTTGTGAGCATTATATATGGGATCATGTAATCATTATACCCATGTATAACGCACATCTTTATTTTTCCTTCAAAATTTTTGGCAAAAAAGTACACACTACACATGGCAAAATGCAGTAAATCCATTTCATTCTAAGTGCACAGATGTAAAATAATTAACTATATTAGTAAAAACATGCTCCAATGCTCAACTCTCAATTGACATTACAACCAGCTATTAACTCAAAATGTCTGACATTTTCTTCTGTTATCAGTCTATGTTTAGAGGCAGAAGAACACACAAATTATTCTTTATATACTAACCACTTAGGATAGCTAACATTTTTAATGGACATGAGGTGAGGAAACAGTTCTGAGAGTACTGCCAGTGATTACTCACTCAGTATCTTTTGAATATTCTTAGCTACTGTAGAGTGAATGCCTCAGCCATTTGCCTGCTATGCTGCTTTGTCCACCCAGAAAAGTTCCTTGACACACTTGCTCTCACCTCTGACTTGGGGCTCCTCTCTGAATACCCCTTTCTCACCGATGGCACCATATTCTTTCAGCCATTTAATCCTGAAACCCCCAAAGACTTCCGTGAGGTTGAGAAACATAGAACGGCAGTTAATATGTGCACCCCCTTCCCCTATTACTAGCCATGTAATTTGCTTAACTTCTCTGTCCCTCATGCTCCTCCTCTGCAAAATGAGGATTCTAATAGTACCCTCCTCATAGAGTCATAAGGAAAATTCAATGAGTAAATGCGCTCAAAGTGCTTAGAAAAGTGTCTGGTACACGTTAAGCCTCAGTAAATGCTCCCCATTACTACCATCTTTCATCTTTCGCAGCGACACACTTACCAGATGCCTCTCACATCGACTTCAGCCTTCCCACCCTCAAAGCCATTTCTTTTTTTTTTTTAAGATTTTATTTATTTATTTTTAGAGAGAGGGGAAGGGAGGGAGAAAGAGAAGGAGAGAAACAGCAATGTATGGTTGCCTCTCAAGTGGCCCCCACTAGGGACCTGGCCCGCAACCCAGGCATGTGCCTGACTGGGAATCGAACTGGGACCCTTCGGTTCCCAGCCCGCGCTCAATCCACTGAGCTACGCCAGCCAGGGCTTCAAAGCCATTTCTTGGTCCAGGTTTCTTTGCATTCATCCACTTCCTTATCCTAGTCATGACTCATTCATCTACTTACTTATTTATTCCCCAGATATTCAGTGAGAAATTACAATACTCCAGGAAATGTTTTAGGCCTGGGACTACAACAGAGAGTAAAACAGACCTAATCTCTGCTACCATGGAATTAATTAATTAATTAGTTCCATGGAATTAATGATCCAGTGCAGGGGTCAACCAGCTATGTCCCGTGGGTGAAACCTGGCCCACCACCTGCTGTTGTGGATACAGTTCTGTTGGGATACAGCCACACCCGTTCATTTGTGGATTGTCTGTAGCTGCTTTCAATCGTGGCAGAGTTGAGTTATTGAAAAAAGTCTTTATGGCCCATAAAGCAAACTTAAAACTGAAAGATAGAAAGACCCCACCAAAATTAAATTTACATCACTAGAGAGTTTATTGTTACATGATGGAGTCATCCCATACATACGAAATTAATATTCTTAAAATATGCCTCATCTTTCACATCATTCCCCATATGTCTGTCACTTAAAAGCCACCCTATCTCAGCCTGTTATTCAAAGCCCTGAAGCTCCGGTCTCCTCTACAGCATCATCTCCCACTGCTCCTCACCCTCGACGCACTCACTCACGTAGGCAAGTCTCGCTGCTGAAACCTTCCCCGACTCACTGAAATTGCTTAGGCACCCTTCCCACCGGCTTCCATGGTACTCATTTGCACTTGTCACATTGTATTAACATTGTCTGCTTACTGATCGGATATCCCCAAAAAAACAGCAACTTCATGAAGCCAAAAATAAGGCCTAATGAGCTGTGAAATCCTCAGTGCCATGTACAGTGGCAGACAGCCTATAAAAGTACGCGGGCAGCAAAGTAGGTTTACAGTTGTTTGTATGGAAAATAATACAATGTGGGGGAGCTTTGTCCAGCAGAGCCCCCCTAGCCTGTCACAGATGAGAATAAGTCTATCAAAACCTGATTTGCTTGGGGAGGAAAGGTAGCCAATCTCTCAAAGGAGAAGGACCTTGAGCCTGTTCTTCAATGGTCTTTTATTGGGTTTAATTTGCACAGGAATACAGGTAAACCTCATCAATCATTGTCAGGCAATAATGATCAAACAATAGATAACATTGAAAGAACAAAGGGCTTATTCTGAGTCAAGGTCAGATAGCTAAAGGGCCATAAAACTTTGGGAAACGAACTCATTTTATTCTTGGACCCTTATCATTTCAATTGAGGGCATTCTTAGCAAAGCAGATTTCACAGATTTTTATACATTCTTTTCTTAGGCCTGATCACCCCGGGGAACCCACCCTTTCCAGCGCAGGGCCACACCCACCTCCAGCATTGTTTCAGGCTTAAGTCAGGCAGGGGAAGTAAGGCAGCCAAGAGATTAGGAGACTTCTCGCAGGCAGAATGAGGACTCGGGCTATGTCAAAGCCGAGGGGTGAGGGTCCATCACCTTCTTTTCCTATAGCCCCCCAAGTCCTTCCCTGATGGCCTCTTTGAGACTGTGCCTGTATTAAGTCATCCCTCCCTTGAGGAATCTTACCTGTCATTGGCTAACCAGTCATCTGCCTGGGGCCAAGCAGGGTGAAGTGAAAGGCAGCAGAGGCAGCACCCCTACCAGGAGATAAGCTTTGTCTCCTTAGTGGCTTAAGGTCCCAAGGTCTCTTTACTCAGCCTCAGCCATGGGAGTTAAAGCTTCTAAAACCAGGCAGGGTGGTTCCCAACATCACAATACTTAATAAATACATGATACAAGAATAAACTCTGTTTCATGTGCTCACAACTGTAAACCTACTTTTGTCTCACTCTGTATATAAATATATTCTTTGAATGATGCATATCTACCTCTCTTTTTTTTCTACTTTTTCCACTTTATGGACACCCCACCTCACACATATGCTTCTCCAAACCCTACTCTTCCTCAGGGCAGGAGAGTATTTTTGTGGTTAAAGGAAGAAATGTTAATGAAGTAATTTCAAGGGTTAAAAAATGTTGTTACACAAAGTGGAAAATAACAAAAAACAATATGAGATGTTTTATTATCTACATTTCGTAGACTTCTAAAGAAGCCAAGGAAGAAAGAAAAAGAAAAATCATTGTAATGAGAACCTCTCTTAAAATATAATGCAAGGTAGTATATGGTATTTGAAAGTGATTTTAAGTGATTTTTAAAATCTTTGTACACATAGCTAATTGCTTCGAACCTAAAAATTCTAAGAATTATATGAGGATTTATTTAATTTAAGATGCTATTTTTCAAATAAGTTTATGGCATCTGCATTATATATTATGTTTAATGTGATTTAAGCTATACTTAACATAAAAATAAATATTTTACCATTGCCAAGTCTGCCGATATGCAATGAGATTTCATTCTTCTCTTTTTTAAGTGATAAAAACAAACCACTAGGTGGCGCAATTATCATTAAAAAGTACATTCAAATTTTAGTTTTATATAAAAATTCTATATTATGAATTACTATGTTTTTTATTTTATGAAATTGGTAAGACAGTCTATTTTGTATAAAAGGTCTTTACATATTCTACACTTTGTGATTGTCAAACAATAATCAAAATCATGTAATTTTGTAGCAGGTTAATTGTATTTTGTTTTTCTCCATTTGGAAAACCTTAACAACTTTTCACACTTTTATTTTGCACAACTATTAGCTTAGATACAGTTAGCATAGAAATTTTCTTTCATCCTGACCCAGGTAAACACCCTCCTTAATGAAATGACAATATCCTCAGAGATCTGTGTTCGCCGTTACCATTTCGTGTGTGTGCCTGTGCCTCTAACTGGAAATTCCAGACAGAAGAGAATTTTTGTTTTAAAATCCTCCTACAACCATCTTCTAACAGTGCCTTGGCGAACACGTGGCATGATGTTAATTACGTTCTCGTCCTCCGAGTTATTCCCCGCGCTGGTTGCTGGGTTCCGGCTGCTTCTCCGTGCTGCTCCCTGAGCTCCTCCGCCTCTGCGGCCCAGCGGTGCTGCACCCGGCACGGCCCTCTCAGCGGGGCCAGAGCTCACGCTTTACACATCTTCTGCCCATCCTGATGACCTGAAATAGTGCTATGCACCTAGCAAACACTAGAACAACAACAAGAAGAAGTTTCAATGAAGTATAAATTTGATTAGACTGCCCAATTCCAGAGGAAAATATGGGAATTTGAAATCAGTATGTTCTTTTTTTTAATCCTTACCCAAGGATATGTTTATTGATCCTAGAGAGATAGGAAGAAAACGCGAAGAGAAACATGAGTGGGAGGGAGAAACATCAATTGGTTGTCTCCCATGTGTACCCCAATGCAGGATCGATCCTGTAACCTAGGTATGTGCCCTGACTAGGGGTCAAACCCACAACCTTTTGGTGTAATAGACGATGTTCCAACCAACTGAGCGACCTGGCCAGGGCTAAATCAATATGTTCTTGATGAATGCATGTAGGCATACACTAAATCACTTTTATTTTAATAAACAATGATTGGGTCAATAAAGAGCAAGAAGCCTATAAAAATGTTCCATATTTCCAATTATAGACACGTCTCTCTTTTCAGGAACATCCTCATTCACTGGTGATGGGAATGTAAATCGGTGCAGTTGTTATGGAGGGCAGGTTGGAATATGTTTCCAAAGCCTAGAAGTCATGATAATATTTGAATTTATTCCCAGGAAAAGATTATGGAGATGCACAAGGATTTAGCTACATGAGTTTTATCACAATGTTGTTTGTAGAATGTGAAAATTTCAAAACATATCTCAAGAGCGACAGCGAAACTGAAGTATATTTCATCCATTCAGTGAAATAATATTCAGCTATCACACACAAAGTTGTTGACGGGAACTTAAAGAGCATTGAAAGATGTTTCTAAATAGTGTGTTTTATTTTTTTAAATGTTATTTATAGGGAGTTTCTGTTTGTAGAACTACGTGGAATTATGTAACCTGAACAATCTTCCCAAATGAAACTATTTAAATTTTTAGAAAATATAAAATATATATTTTATATTTGAATATATATTTTATACCTGAATAAAATGTAAAATGTATATTTTCATAACAATTGCCTAAAGTGAAAACAACACATTTATAAAGCTCAAACGGAATGAAAATAAGACCGTAGAAATTATGTGTCAAAACTGGCTTTAGCCCTGAGCTCCCGCTAGAACCTGGAGACTGTGGAGGGCTGCACAGAGCACAAAGGACCGACTGCAGGCTGAGGACTGCCCCGGGGAGGGAGATCGAACAGGAGACTCTGTAGGTCTGGGGTCCCTGAAAGCCACACGCTTTCATGTAAATATAAATAAAAAATAAATTTGCCTACATTGACCCTGGGATTAGTGGACAGAAAAAGATGTGAACGAGCTAAGAATAGTCAAGACACTTCTGGACAGAAGAACAAGATTGCAGAACTTGCCATCCTAGATATCAACACCTGTTATTACGTCGGAGAAATTAAGACAGTGTGGTATTGGCACAAGGTTAGACCAACAGGCTAATGGACAGGACAGAGAGGCACAGGACCACACATAAATGGACATGGCTCCTCAGTGAAAAACAGTGAACGAATGAATAAAGATTGCTAGGACTAGAGGTCGCCCAGATGGAAAACTAACACGATCTCTGCCCCTATCAATCGCAAAAAGTAATTTCTGGCGTATGAAGACTTACATGGAAAAGGAAAAATCTAGGAGACATAGTTTTCGGAGACATAGTTTTAGGAGACAACATGTTGATAAAATATCTTTCCAACCTTGAAAGAGGGAAATATTTCTTAAATCACAAAAAAATGCAAACCATAAAAGAAAATACTGAAATTTCAACTACACAAAAAACATGAATTATTCTCACACTGACAAATAATGCAGCAGGTACAGGTACCAACGTGGGTGAATCCCAAAAACGTAATCCAGAGAGAAAGGCAGTAATTGAAGAATATACACAATATCATTACATTTACATGAAGTTTAAGCAGTTTGCCCCGGCTGGTGTAGCTCAGTGGATTGAGCACGGGCTGGGAACCAGAGGGTCCCAGTTCGATTCCCAGTTGGGGCACATGCCTGGGTTGCAGGCCAGGTCCCCAATGAGGGCCATGTGAGAGGCAACCATACATTGCTCTTTCTCCCTCCCTTCTCCTCTCTCTGAAAATAAATAAATAAAATCTTAAAAAAAAAAAAGAAGCAAAACTGAACAGTTTTTTAGGGGTTTTGTGGTTTCAGGTCTTAAATTTTGTGTTTTCAGGTCTTTAATCCATATCCAGATAATGTCTGTGAATGGTAATAAGGGTCTAATTGCATTCTGTTACATGTGAATATTTACAATGCTGTGAATATTTACAATGCATGTGGACTTACAATGCTGTTTTGTCCAATTTTTCCAGCATTTTTATTTTTTTATTTATTAATTTTTTTACCCTCACCTGAGGAAAATGTGTTTTCATTGCTTTTGGAGAGAGAGGAAAGGAGAGAGGAAGGAAGAGAGGGCAACATTGATGAGAGAGAGAAGCATCAATTGGTTGCCTACCAAACACACCCCAACCGGGGACTAAACCCATAACCTCAGTATGCGCCCTGACTGAGAATCAAACTTGCAAACCTTCAGGTTAGGGGACGACACTCCAACCAACTGAGCCACACCAGTCAGGGCAATTTTTCCCAGCAATTTTAATGTTAAATTTGCTTAGAGAAAGTAATGGAAAGATACATGTTAAGTGCTTAAAAAAGTCTGTCTTGCCATGGTCTTTTTATTTAATCTCAATTTTATGAGACTCTTACCTATCGTTTCTATAAAATGATGAAGGCTGTTACTGATGGGTACAGAGTGCTCATTGTCCTTACCCCCTCTGCTACGTGGCTTATAATGGGTTGTGCACACTCACCCCCCTAGAACTCACTGTGTGAGCTGCCTTTGATCTCCAGAATCTGACGATTCTTTCAGACTAACAGAAAAAAAAAAACAAGATTAAAGAGACTTCTGTTTGCTACTGGCCTTATCTCGACTTGCTTACATCAGAAATTGTACTACTGGTGATGCCTTTTAACTACCCAGCCGTGCTGTTAATGTCATCTATGTCTTCAGTTTACCAGTAAGCAAGGACCATCGTAATGAACTGAGAGCAAGTGACTGTGACCCAGAGTCACAGATGTATGTATTTGTAAAGTAATTCACTTTGGTTTTTCACCCTCTTTTTACACCTGCTTAGGAGGAGTCATCCTTTGCTTGATCCTAGATTAAAACATGGGGAAGTCAGTTGAATTTTCTGCTTTGACTCCATTAATAGACACTTTAATTCACAAATACACTCCGAATTCATTCATTCGAAGGGTCTATTCAAAGTGTTAACAACACTCTACCCTTCAAGACTAAATCCAGCCAGGGCGTGGGGCACGAGTGGGAAGTCTCTGAAGGAGGGGCAAGCGAGCAGCTGCGGCCCTCTCCCTAGTCAAGTGGCTCCTGACTTGGGCTCCACGCCACGCTGGAATGGGCTTCCTTCAGTCACTGTGATCCGATGGTTTAGTGCTCTCTGGGCCTGCTGAGGACTTAAATCCAACCCTTCTTCCTATGTGCCTGGTATAGGGTGGACAGATTTAGGGGGGAAAATACAAGACACTTAAGATAAATTTGAGTTCCACATAAATAACAAATAATTTTTAGTATATGTCAAACATTGCTTATTTGAAAGTCAAATATTTCACAGGATATACTTATACTAAAAATGTATTCATTGTTTATCTGACATTTAAATTTCATCACGTCTCCTGCATTTTATCTGGCAATTCTACCTTTAGTGGGTCCTTCAGAGACTCCTTGCTGGGCTGTTCCCAAGATCACTGTCTCAACCCAGACAAGATCTCTCTTCAAACTGGGTACTCCCCTTTACCTCTCAGATTCTGCCCCAGCAATTAACTGACTACCTTTGCTGCCAAGTTCTCCTCAGCTACCAGGATACCAAGATCTGGCCAAGATCTCTTTGATATGTCCCCAAATTAACCCCAACTCAGAGGGCCACAGTTCATCCTTGGGACTTGTTGCCACGTGCTTCATCTCTGGAGGGGTTTGCAGCTTCCTCTGCAGCCAAGGGCCCAATGGCACAGAACATACATCAAGGCTTAAGGTTAGGAATCAGCAACTCCATTCACAGCCTTCCTCCTTGGTGGTACTGTTGGGTGAGGACTTACAATGCTGTTTTGTCCAAAGAAATCATTCTTGCAAAATTCTCTTTCAGTTTCCACATCCTGAACCTTTTTAAATCCTTGATGTGGATGGAGTCCAGTAATCTCATAACCAGTGACAGTCTTTGACAATATGGATCTTGGTAGTTTGAATTACAATTCACTTTGATAATCTTGGAACCTCAATCGAAATTGCCATGGTGACATCAGGACAATTGATACACCAGTGTGTATCTGTCTCTACTCAAGTGCTCAAATCACGTGTTCTTTTTTCTCAACCTACAGCTGTGACTGCCCCACTGGGTGGAAAGGAGCCTTCTGCACGGAGACAGTTTCAACCTGTGACCCTGAACATGACCCTCCACACCAGTGCAGCAAAGGAGCAACTTGTGTCTCATTGCCTCATGGATACACCTGCTTCTGTCCTCTAGGAGCCACTGGAGTCCACTGTGAACAAGGTCAGGCTCATGCTATCCACACATTTAAGTCAGTTTCCTTTTGGGAAAGTAAAATGAAATACGAGATCTGTCCAGGTGTCTAGCCACGTAATATGAAAAATAGAGACATTAATTGAAGAAGATAAAAGAAACATTGTACATAGGACAATGAAGCCTCAGTCTCCTTCAAAGTAGGCACCTTGGGACCTCACACGATTCTCCAAATCACCATCACCTACCCCATCATATTTTCCTGAATCTCATCGACTTGTCTGAAGTCTCTTCCCTTTCAAAGGTGATTTTAGTTTCAGGAAAAACCAGAAGTCACAGGGTGCCAATGTGAGCTGTAGGGGGCAGGCTGAGAAACCTGGGTGGTTTGATGTTTTTCCATAAAACTCTGCACAAGGCATGATGTATGAGCAGGTATGTTGTCGTGATGAAGCTTCCAATTGCAAGTTGCCCATAGCTGCAGCCTTCTGAATCATCCCAATAGTTCCCAGGGAGGAATGTTCAAGCTTAACACAAAATTTGATGCAGAATTGTTGCTCTACTCCCTCAGTCATTTTTAATGTGATGGCCACACAGTACACATGCTCACTCAACTGCTTCTATTGCCCCCACTGACTAATACAGTGAAGTCATCATTGTTCATGCATGTGCATTCCAGTCCACTCTCCTTGGCTGCCAGGTTACATCAATGTCACGCAAACCATTCTCGTTATGTTAACAATGGCTGGACTTTTTCCAGACAGACCTCATATATATCATAATAAAAGACTACTCTCTTTTCTCCCTAGTATGTATGACATTATATTTCATAGATAAAATAGTCCTCACAGTTCATAAAAAAATACAACTTTGCTTTTAGAATTGTTTTATTAACTCTAAACCATCTGTCTGTTTAGTCTAGATGTTCTAGATGTTTTATGATAAATGCAGTCCAAGTGAGTGCACTTGTATTCATAACTCAATTCCAGAAGAAGGCGCAATCTCTGAGCTTCTCCCTTCTGCACCTTCCACTTTACTCCAAACTCTCAGGAATAGCAAGAGGCACACACATTAGCTCCTGTGCAAAGGAAGAGAAATTTCAGGGATGAAACTGCCCAAGTCCAGTGGGAACAATAGGAAACTCAGTTTTCTAGACCTCATCAGCTTTGCTATTTTCCCCTGTACCTTATAATTGCCAATATTCTTACTACTGGGGCAAATCATGGCTGTGTCTCTGGGGGATCCCCACAGTCTCCTGAGTCCTCCCCAAGTGGGATGTGGCTAGTGCGAAGGGTACTTCTAGATCTCAGCTGTCTCTCTTTTAATTCGTAGCTTGCATGAGACCTTCTGTTTTTCCTCCACATCATACACACACTATGGGGTGGGGCTGGGGGTAAGTGGAGCAGGGGGTTTTGTTTCTTCCTGAAGAGAGATGAACCAAAGTTGCTCCCCCACTGACCTCCTTCAGCCGAACTGCTGAGACTCGTCTTCGCAGACTGCCTCTCAGCCAACGGAGGCAGGAGGGGGAACGGGGTACGCACTGCCAATAACCCCAAAGTGCAAGCAGGAACTGCATTTCATCTCCTCCTGTACTTTCCTGACCCCGACCCCAGCCTCCATGCCCAGCTCACACTCATTATCCTTCAGATTTTAGTTCAGACCTTACTACTTCAGGGAAGCTTTCCCTGGTGCTCCTTCACAGAACAGTGACCATGCCTGCCTGTGTTCAGCATTGTTGAATCTCTATTACCCATCCTATAGTATGGAATCAAAAATACCCATTATACATTTCAACGTAATAGTTCTAAAATAATAAAAATGGATTGTGACAGTTTTCAAGATATAGTTCTTGATTTTAGTAAACAACAAAGTACTCAAAACTTTAGCAAGATGGTGCACCTCTATAACTTCTGAAGGAATAGCTACTAGAACCTGAAAGAAATACTGTATTTTACTGTGTATAATGAGCACCATATTTTTGGCCCAAACTTTCAAGAAAAAATCTTCATTTTAATTATTTAATTCAATTATTTATTTATTTATATTTAGACATTTGAGTTTTTTCTGTATCATAAAGGAATTTTAGCACTTATTTTTAGCATATTATGGTACAAGAAATTTTATGTAACAAATTATTACAAAACACAAGAACAGATACAAGGTATTTCAGGTACTACTCATGTATAATGCACATCCTTATTTTTCCCTCAAAAATTTGGGCAAAAAAGTATGCATTATACACAGCAAAATTTGGTAGTAGAACAAGTTAGCATAAGGGTTAGTGATAGCAACAATAAGGCAGCCCAGATTTTTGAAGCTTAAAAGCACAGTGGATGATAAACAAATGCAGTAACACTCTATTTCTAGATCTTAGCAGTCCCTCATAATAGCCTTATGTAAATATAGCATAGGAACTAATTTACATAATTCCTTATGTAAATATAGCATAGGAACTAATGACGTAGAGGTAACATTTTGTCAACAGCTATCATACTCCAATTGTCTAAGAAAGCATAATCATTAAAAACCAAATATCTCCAAAACCAAAATTTGACTTTAAATAAGTTTTCAAAGGTTGGGGTCGAAAAGAGCCTTAAAAATCACTTAATCCCAATTCTTTTACCTTGAAAGAGGTTAAAGTCAAAACTACGAACGAGCGGAACTGAGGATTTAAGTCTTCACACTATCAGTCCAGTGAGTTCCCCATGACACTGCATTGGTTATATTCCATAATCAGAATATAAAAACTAGCAGTCACAGGAAATAAGTGGAAACTTGTACAGCCTATGGTGTGCAAAATCAGTCAATAAAATGTCCTTGCCCTGTGCATTAAATTGTCTTAGGTATTTGAAGTATGTGTATATATCTGAGAAGGAGGTTGGGGAAATTTTTCATAACAGCATTCCAATTTAAGTAGTGATATCTTACTTCACCTATGCCTTACTCCTGGGATGACTCACTAATGGAAAAAATGTGATCCTTCAAGTCCCTTAAAACATTCACCTACAGCTGACAGAAAGAAAATCCGTTTAAAGACAAGAGAAGGACAATTCCTGATTGGCATATTTTCTTTTCACTATGGCCTTATCCCAAACTTCTCTGGAATTCCAGGGAGGTCTGGTGCTGTGCTAATAAAATGTAAATAGACCAACCACTTGAATCCAATGGCTTTAAGAGTCAGCCACCAAAAATGATTCAAAATATCTGAGCCGAGTCCCAGAAGTACACAAGTCCACAATGTGTACATTGTCTGGCCCAGGAACTAGCTCAGGTATGTGTTTTTAAACACCCAGGGGCCTAAACCAGCTTTTAAAATGAAACTAAAGCTAAAGAAGGCTGTCCGCAAACAACAGACCTGGGTTGGATATTTCATAAGTACTGTTAATCTTAAAAAGAAATCATAACAGCCCTGGCTGGGTGGCTCAGTTGACTGGAGCACTGTCCCATACACCCAAAATGTTGCAATAGATCAACGCTTCTCTCTCCCTCTCTCTCCCCACTCCCTCTCTCTCTCTTGCTCCCCCTCCTTCCCTTCCTCCCTCCGTCTCTCTAAAAATCAATAAACATATCCTCAGATGAGGATTTTTTAAAAAAGAAGAAAGAAATCATAATAGGTTAAACTAGGCTAGAATATTGTGCAACCCATCTCAGTCATTAAAATATTCTATTTAGGCAGAATTCTGGTTTACATTTACTTTTGCAAGATAGAAAATATATCCAGTTTCTCTTCTCATAGACTCAAATCTTGTTCATTTGCTCTTTTCTTCTATGTTATTGCCCCTTCCTGTTAGAATTTATGATTTACAACTATACATATAACATTTCCTGAATCATACAATCTCTCCTCTCAATTTATTTTTTTGCACATTATTGTAAATTGCTTTTTTTCTTGGAACAGTTTTATGCTACTAAATTCTAGCTATTGTGTATTGTTGACACTTAGCCAAATGAGATTTCATATTATGTGTTTTTAACTTTTAGCCTAGCAAATATTGAAAATGTTTCTGTTTTTCTTACATTCTTTCCATCCATAGTGCATTTTCCTTCCATTCATTTCTCATTCCCTAAAGTAAAGAAAGCCACGCACACACCGGCATTTTGAATGAAACAGGCATATGTTTAAGCTTCTCAGACAGTCCTGATTCCAAGAGTCTGGTTCACCTAGCCCTAGTTTTCATTGCAATTAATTAATGGAGAACTTTAATTCTTCAAGCCTTCCTCACACATGATGCTCTCCTGCCAACTCTTTGGTTTTCCTAGTAATGGAGAAATGGGTCCGCAGCACTAGAGAGGGCGATTTCAGAAATCACCACCAGGCATTGTTTTCAGATGCTCACGTTCAGGTGCATTTAGCCATGTGGAAATACAGCAGGTCATGCACAAGCTTTCTTCATAGAAAGAAAAGATAAACTTTAGTCTTTACTTCCTCACTTTCAATCCCATCATGATGATTAATAAGAATGTGGTTACATGTATATTAGGTCCCCTATCTCTACAATTTTATAATACTTTTTAAAAGTAAAAAATAAATAAGTGCTAGCTATGAGTCCTAGGGACACATATTTTAATTATTTAGTCTTCTTTCTGTGCTTCTCAAGACAACCTACTGAGTCATAAGGGAAACTCAGTGAGAAAGTGAATTTTGTATAACAACGCTAAGGTTTATGTAAACATTAAGCTCCTTGAATATCAAAAGGCATAGATGTTCCTGGTGAGTCTTAGAAAAGAAATAGACACAAGTGCCATTTCCTAACCTTTGATTTGGACAAGAGAGCTTCACTTTCCTGAATATCAAACTTCTCATATGTGAAAAGAACATATGTGAAAGTCTTCGCTATAGGGAAATTTTGACCAAAGTCCTGGGATAGTCCATTCTCCTTGCCAAGTACTAAATTAATGATTACTGTTTTTTATAAAGTTGTGAGAGAAAGGTTAAAAACTCCAAGAGACAGGCATCTATGAGGGGTTTTCCTTCAACAAAGTTCTTTTTATTTCCTATTCAAGATAACATTAGTGAACACAAAGCACTCCCAGTGGATGTTCGGCCCACTACTGTTCCACATATGGAGCTATTAGCTCAAAGGACATGAAATGATGAGATAGTTTGAATCTTTATATCTTCCACTATGGTCATACGAATGTTAGTTAGTTCTCTTGGCACTTTCTAATATTTCTACTAGAAAATAGAGGGAGCGTATCTCTCAATCTTCCACATTAGAAAGTAAAAATTCAAAATATCTCATTATTTCATGTCCTTCGAGCTAATACCCAGTTTCCCATCCGAGGAAGGCAACCTGCCCACCTTTTTTAAATCCGATATGATTGACAATGATGAGATCCAACCACAAACTTTACTTTCTAATGTGGAAAACTGAGATATGCTCCCTCTAGTTTCTAATACAAATATTAGAAAGTGCCAAGAGAATTAACATTCTTATGACCATAGTGGAAGATATAAAGATTCAAAATATCTCATCATTTCATGTCCTTCATTTGTCAAAAATCTATATAATTTGTCTAAAAAAATAGAAAAGCAAACCTTACTGTACCATGCTCTTCTAGTAACCAAAGAATCTCACAGGCATTGGTCATAGAAGCCCTATGGTCTGAGAGGCAAAATTCTCTACGTCTCCTAGCACAGCTCATAGCGGTTGTAATGAGGAGTCAGTGCAGAAGAGGCCAGCCCAGGACCTAGCCAAAAACAAGCACTCCTAAATATCAGCTCCCTCCTACAAGGAAAGAAAATAAAGTGTTAGCTTACACTCAAATTAAATGTACATCAGGTTGACGTGTATATTCTGATCACTCTCATTTTTAAAATACAAATTAGTTTTAAGTAGATTCTTAAGTTAAAATATTTTAAACCTATTTTTAGAAGATGATTTTTATTATATAAAGATGTAAAAAATGTTCAAACTTATGATGAATGGAGTAGACACTACCCTTTCAAAATGACCAAATAAATCATTTTTTAAAAAGAAAAACAATACTTATTCACTACAGAAATATAGCACTGAGAAATGCTATATTTTAAGTATTGAGAAACCACTCAGGCAATATGGGGAAATCCAAAGCACTATAAGATAGGTTTCCTTCTTTCAAACAGCTAACAATTTAGATGCAGACCAGGCAAAAGTCTGTGAGGCCTAAATAAAAGTACATTTACATAACAGTTCGGTGGGGAGGAAGAAATATCCCAGGGTATCAAATGCTTTAATTGTTGGACAAATGTTAGACAATTTGCATTACTTCTGGCCAGTGGAGCCTGAGCAATTAGAAAGCAATGACATTCAGTCAGGTACCAAAACATGGTTAAATTTGGATAGACTCACATGAGATGGGGAGGTAGCTTTTCTAAGACTGAGAACCACTTCAGCAAAACCTGAGGAAGAATGCAAGGGTGCACTAGCAAATGTGAGTAAACCTCTTCATCATGAAAGAAAATTTAAGCCAGGTAAGGTCTAAGTTATTAATATACCTCTGAGAAAAGAAGATAAGGGAGCAGTGCCAGTCACTGCGGATTTAAAAACCATCAGGACTTACTTACTGAGCTGGAGGGGGTGTTCAATTTACACTTGTGAAGTGGAAGATAAAATTATTCAAGGCTTAAAACCTGAATAACACATGTGCATAATCACTGTAGTCTCCCAAAGTTCTGTAAATAAGCCTTGAGACTCCTGAAACAGCCATAAATCTTCCGACTCAAGTTACCTGACTTTATTATTTAAGATACTTCCAAACAGCATCAGAGACTGCTCACAGCAAAAGATACTTATGTTTGAAAAGTTGTTAGAAAGATTAAACATGCCCTCCTCCCAAGTGATAGAAAGATAAAATATGCCCTCCTCCCAAGAAAAGAAGAGAAAAGGGAAAAGAAGGAAATGAATGGTAAATGATGAAAGGGAAGGACAAGCAAGACCAAACAGGATAGTCCAAAACATGGTATGCTACTGAGTGCAAAATCAGCTTTGGGTTTCCCAGAAGTTGAAGTAAGATGTAAAATACAGCAGGCTGCTACTCAATTATTGCCTAACTTTAAAAAGGCATACCAGTCATTACATTAAGGTATAGCTCAGTTGGTTGGGCATCATCCTGCAAAATGAAGGGTTGCAGGTTCGTTTCCTGGTCAGGGCACAGGCCTGTGTTGCAGGGCCTGGTCTCTGCTTGGGGCATGTGCTAGAGGCAACCAATTGATGTTTCTCTCACACATCAATGTTTCTCTTCCTCTCTTTCTCTGCCCTTTCCCTCCTCTAAAAATAAATAATAAATAAAATATTTTAAAAGAAGAGCAGGTAACTGTGTCCTGATCCTAAACTCTAATAAAAAAAATATATTGACAAAGCTCCCATTTTAAAAATAAAATGAAATTAAACAGAATAATATACACTATGTTTGATGATGATTTTCTAGAAAGGAAGAGACGTTATGTATGTAGTCATTTCTCATGTTGACACACAACAAAGGCCAGCAGCACAAGGCTAAGTCACAGTTCTATAAAAACCATTATACCAGAGTTAGCACGGCTAACGAAAACAGCATTAAAATGAAAAGAGAACCAACTATATGGGAAAACATATTTGCCAATGATACCTTGGACAGGGGTTTGATCCTCAAAATATATAAAGAACGCACATGACTCCACTCTAGGAAGACACAAAAACCAATTAAAAAATGGGCAAAAGACTTGAACAGACACTTCCCCAAGGAGGACATAGAGAAGGCCCAGAGACATATGAAAGGATGCTCAGCATCACTAGCCATCAGAGAGATGCAAATTAAAACCGCAATGAGATACCACTTCACACCAGTCAGAATGGCCATCATAAACAAAGCAACAGATAACTGTTGGAAGGGATGTGGAGAAAAGGGAACCCTAGTGCACAGTTGGTGGGAATGCAGACTGGTGCAGCCACTGTGGAAAACAGTATGGGATTTCCTCAGAAAACTGAAAATGGAACTGCCTTTTGACCCAGCGATTCCACTGCTGGGATTATACCCTAAGAGCCCTAAAACACCGATCCAAAAGAACCCATGCACCCCAATGTTCATAGCAGCACAATTTACAATAGCCAAGTGCTGGAATCAACCTAAGTGCCCATCAACAAATGAGTGGATCAAGAAACTATGGTACATTTACATAATGGAATTCTATGCAGCAGAGAGAAAGAAGGAGCTTACACCCTTTGCTACAGCATGGATGCAACTGGAGAGTATTGTGCTAAGTGAAAAAAGCCAGGCGGTGAGAGACAAATAGCATATGATCTCACCTTTAACTGGAACATAATCAACAAAAGAAAAAAGCAAACAAAATATAACCAGAGACATTGAAATTAAGAACAATCGGACTTCCTAAAATGGCGGCATAGGTGAATGCGCAGTGCCACCTCGCACAACCAAACAAGGAAAAAAAACAGAAATTTACCCAACCAAAAACAGCCAGGTCTGACAGAAAATCATATTGAGAGGAAGCCCGACAACCAAGGAATTAAAGATGATACATTCATCCAGTCTGGTGAGCCGGGAGGAGCAGGGCGGAGGGAGAGCACTTGGCAGATTCCACGGTGAGCTGGTGAGCAGACAGCAGGACCGCGGTTGGAGGGGCGGTCCCTGCGGGGCTGCAGCACACCGAGACAGGGGGCCCGACTGAAGCACGGTCTGCGCCCAGCTCATCCGGACCCAGCAGGGCCGAGACTGGTGGACCGGGCAGGTCTGCATTCGAGTGCAGAGAAACCGGGAAAGAAAGCAGTGTGTAACCCATCAGCGCAGATTGAGAGCACCTGTGGGGGTGGAGTCGGAGGCGGGAGGAACTCCCGGCCTCACAGGAAAGTTCGCTGGGGAGACCCGCGGGGGATTGGAGCTGTGCAGCCCGTCCAGCGACCCCGGAGCAACCTCCGGAGCCAGCGCAGAGGGGCCCGAATTGCTTGCAGGAGGCGGTGTGGATGCAGAGAGCGGAGCAGGCGCCATTGTGCGCTCAGGTCCCGCCCCCACAGGCTACGGTCCCAGCACAACTACCGGGAACTTCCCTGCACAGGGGATCCCCAAGGCTCTGCCCCCCTTATAGTAACAGGCTCACCGAGGGAAAAAAAAATGGCCCAAAGAAAGGAACAGATCAAAGCTCCAGAGCTAACCGACCAAGAGATAGCCAACCTATCAGATGCACAGTTCAAAACCCTTGTAATAAGGATGCTAACAGAATTCGACGAAAAATTAACGAACTTGCTTGAACAAATGAGGAGAGATCTGCAGGGAACCAACAGAGATAAGGAAACTGGGACTCAAATCAATGGAGTGGACCAGCAGAAAGAAAAAAACATCCAACCAGAAAAGAAGGAAGCAACAAGAATTCAAAAAATGGAGGAGGGGCTCAGAAACCTCCAAGACATCTATAAACGTCCCAACATACGGATCATAGGGCTGCCAGAAGAAGAAGAAGAAATCCAAGGAATTGAAAAAATATTGGAACACATAATGATGGAGAATTTCCTGAAGCTGGCGAAGGAAATAGACTTTCGGGAAGTCCAGGAAGCTCAGAAAGTCCCAAAGAAGTTGGATCCAAAGAGGAACACACCAAGACACATCATAATTACATTACCCAAGGTCAAAAATAAGGAAAGGATCCTAGAAGCAGCAAGAGGAAAGGAGACAGTTACCTACAAAGGAATCCCCATAAGACTGTCAGCTGATTTCTCAAAGGAGACCTTGCAGGCAAGAAGGGGCTGGACAGAGGTGTTC
>PVJI01024320.1:0-22124 GCA_004026765.1 Micronycteris hirsuta
CACAGACGAAATTGAAGCAGTAATCAAAAACTCTCAACACACAAAAGTCCTGGACCAGATGGTTTCACAGGAGAATTCTACAAAGCATTTAAGGAAGGGTTAAACCCTGTCCTTCACAGACTATTCCAAAAAATCCAAAATAATGGTAGACTCCCAAACTCTTTTTATGAAGCCAGCATCATCCTAATCCCAAAACCAGACAAAGACACAACAAAGAAAGAAAACTTCAGGCCTATATTGCTGATGAACATAGACGCTAAAATCCTCAACAAAATATTGGCAAAATGCATCCAGCAATACATTAGAAAGATCATACACCGTGACCAAGAGGGATTCATCCCAAGGATGCAAGGATGGTACAATATTTGCAAATCAATAAATGTAATACATCACATAAACAAAAGTAAAGACAAAAATCACATGATCATATCAATAGACGTGGAAAAAGCATTTGATAAGGTACGGCACCCATTAATGATAAAAACACTCAGCAAAGTGGGAATAGAAGGACCATTCCTCAATATAATAAAGGCCATCTATGAGAGTCCTACAGCCAACATCCTACTCAATGGGCAAAAACTAAAATCTTTCCCACTAAGGTCAGAAACAAGACAAAGTTGTCCACTATCACCACTTCTATTCAATATGGTATTGGAAGTTTTAGCTACAGCAATCAGACAGGAATAGTAAATAAAAGGCATCCAAATAAGAAAGGAAGAACAAAACTTACATTGTGTGCAGATGACATGATAGTGTACATAGAAAATCCTATAGATTCTGCTAAAAAGCTACTCGAGCTAATAAATGAATTTGGCAAAACAGCCAGATGCAAAGTCAATATCCAGAAATTAAAGGCATTTTTGTATACCAACAATGAAACATCAGAAGCAGAAATCAAGAAAAAAAATCCCATTTGATATAGCAACAAAAAATAAATAAAATACCTAGGAATAAATCTCACCAAGGAAGTAAAAGACCTGTACTCAGAAAACCACACAACACTGAAGAAAGAAATCATGGAAGACACAAACAAATGGAAACATATACCATGCTCATGGATTGGAAAAATCAACATCATCAAAATATCCATACTACCCAAAGCAATGTATAGATTCAATGAAATCACCATCAAAGTACCAATGGCACATTTCACAAATATAGAACAAACACTTCAAAAATCTATATGGAACCATAAAGAACCCCAAATACCTGCTTCAATTTTGAGAAGAGCAAAGTAGGAGGGATCAAAATGCCTGATATCAAACTGTATTACAAGGCCACGGTAATCTAAACAGCTTGGTACTGGCATAAAAACAGACAGATAGACCAATGGAACAGAATAGAGAGCCCAGAAATAAACCCAAGACTCTACGGGCAATTAATCTTCAACCAAAGGAGCAGATGCATAAAATGGAGCAAAAATAGCCTCTTCAAAAAATAGTTTTGGGGAATATGGAAAGCTACATGCAAAAAAATGAAACTCGAGCACCAACTTACACCATACACAAAAATAAATTCAAGGTGGATAAAACACTTAAATATAAGTTGTGACACCATAAAAGCCCTAGAGGAAAACATCGGGAGGAAAATCTCAGACATTCCAAGCATCAACATCTTCACTGATATGTCCCCTAAAGCAAGGGACATAAAGGAAAGAATAAACAAATGGGACCTCATCAAAATAAAAAGCTTCTGCACAGCTAAAGAAAACAGTATTAAAATAAAAAGAGAAACAACCATAAAGGAAAACATATTTGCCAATGATACCTCAGTCAAGGGTTTGATCTTCAAAATATATAAAGAACTCATACAACTCTACTCCAGGAAGACAAAAAAAAAAAAAAAACAATTAAAAAATGGACAAAAGACTTAAACAGACACTTCTCCAAGGAGGACATACAGAGGGCCCAAAGACAAGGAGGGCCCATATGGAAAGATGCTCAGCATCACTAGCCATCAGAGAGATGCAAATTAAAACCATGATGAGATACCACCTCACACCCATCAGAATGGCCATCATAAACAAAGCAACAGATAAGTGTTGGGGAGGATATGGAGAAAACGGAACTCTACTGCAGTGTTGGTGGGAATGCAGACTGGTGCAGTCACTGTGTAAAACAGCATGGAACTTCCTCAGAAAAATGAAAATGGAACTGCCTTTTGACCCAGCAATTCCACTGCTGGAATTATACCCTAAGAGCCCTGAAACATCAATCCAAAAGAACCTATGCGCTCCAATGTTCATAGCAGCACAATTCACAATAGCCAAGTGCTGGAAGCAACCTAAGTGCCCATCTACAAATGAGTGAATCAAGAAACTGTGGTACATTTACACAATGGAATTCTACGCAGCAGAGAGAAAGAAGGAGCTTATATCTTTTGCCACAGCATGGATGGAACTGGAGAGCATTATGCTAAGCGAAATAAGCCAGGCAGTAAGGGACAAACACCATATGATCTCACCTTTAACTGGAACACAGTCAACAAAAGAAAAAGGCAAGAAAAACATAACCAGAGACATTGAAATTGAGAACCATCTAACAATAGCCAGATAGCGGGGGAATGGGGAGAAGGGTTTTCAGGAACCACTAAAGAGGACACATGGACAGAATCAAGGGGGAGGATGAAAGAAGGGGAGGGAGGTGGGTTTGGAGGGGGTGGGGGGAGGGAAAGGGAGAGGATGCAGACAACTGTACTTGAACAACAATAAAGTAATTTTTTTTTAAAGTACTCAAGCCCTGGCTGGTATAGCTCAGTGGATTGAGCGTGGGCTGGAAACCAAAGGGTCCCAGTTCAATTTTCAGTCAGGGCACATGCCTGGGTTGCGGGCCAGGTCCCCAGTGAGGGCCATGTGAGAGGCAACCATACATTGCTGTTTCTCTCCCTCTCTTTCTCCCTCCCTTCTCCTCTCTCTAAAAATAAATAAAATCTTTAAAAAAATTAATTAATTAATTTTAAAAAGTACTCAAAACTCAGGGCACTATGAGGAATGAGGGGCTCATATTCTTGATAAGACACCCCAGCTTTTAAGATTGGCAATAAGATTTGAGCCTCCAGAACATCTGGCTTTGAAGACAAAAGGTTTATGCCCACAAGACCCATGGAACTGTTGCAAAATGAGGAATAGCTCTTAAAGGGCCCATGCACAGACTCACCAGTCCCAGGGCCAAGTGCAAAAGCAACTGTTTCAAAAATGCCCAAATTTTAAAGCATTGGTCTGAGAGGCAGGAACCACTGAGGTACCTTCTGTGGATGGAGGTTGCTAGGTACCATCTTCCTGCTCTTTCACTTTATTGTTAAATCCAGCAGGCACCATCTTGTTTCTTCCTTGTTCCTCTTTTCCGCAGGTGTTATCTTTATGCTCCAACTGGTGGATACTATCTTCCACACTTTCTCTCTACTTTGCTAAAGCCAGTAAACATCATCATTTTTTAAACTTTGATTTTTTTCTTTCATCTCTGTTTTCTTTTTCTTTTACTTTTTTCTTTTATTTTACATTCTTTATTATTTCCTTTTTTTAATGCTCACTTGAGGATATGTTTACTGATTTTAGAGAGAGGGGAAGGGAGAGAGAGAGACAGAAAGAGAAACATTGATGTGAGAGAGAAACATAGAACAGTTGCCTCCCATAGTGCCCCAGCCAGGGACTGAACCCACAGCCTAGGTATGTGCCCTTACTGGGGATCAAACCCACAACCTTTTTGTGTACAGGGAGATGCTCCAACCAACTGAACCACCTGGCCAAAGCTATTTCCTCTTGTTAGTATTATCTTTTCACACAAACTCTGCCTCGATCAAGCTGGTGGGCACCATCTTTGTGCTTTCCCTCTGACACACTCCAGAATACTAGTATCTTCCAGAGGGATGTGTCTACACACATTGAGTGCCCCAAATTTTACATCTGGAGACAATTTTTCAAGGTTTCTAACCAGGAAATGCACTCGATCACCTGGCTCTGAAAGCCAAGGGGAGTACATTCCTGGGTCTCATGGAACTGTAACAATAAATGAGACAATTCTTAGCAGGTTACCACCCCACAGCACTGCACAGACAGCAGACTGAAACACACCCAGCCTTTCTATGAAAGAGGCCTACTTGCTTGTCCTGGAGCTTTGGTCTCAAGGGGCTAACTTCAGGCTTGGCATACATGTAGATGCTACTGAGGTGTTCTCAAGGAACATAGGTGCTCTTCCTCTACCTCATTTCTGCTCACAAATATCTCCCCATAGGAGCTTGTATACTCACCTGGACACCCAATTTTAGTGACTGCTGCCCAAGGAACATCTCCAGACCACCTGTCTCTGGAGACCAGAAAGGCTTATGCTTTCAGTACCACAGGATTTTAGGTATTTGAATTCTTTAGAAGCTGTTGCCTAAGAGTCTGGTTTCTAATCAGCCTGAATCTAGGTGCTGGCTGAAATCCTCTGCTTTGGGACACTGACTGGTTGGTCTTGCACCTCCTCTCATGTTGGAAGCTATTAAAATAAAACAGACTGCTTGGAGAATCACAAAAGTTTAAAAGCAGCAAGAACTAGGGTAGGGTTCAATGATCAGTTACATCTCTTACACAAAGTAAACTCTTCAGGACTGAAACAAGTGGCGATTTCATCTAATGCAGGGGTGTCAAACTCATTTTTACCTGGGGCCACATCAGCCTTGTGGTTGCCTTCAAAAGGACGAATGTAATTTTAGGACTGTATATGTGTAACTACTCCATAACTAGGGGCAAGGAACTCTACATTCAGCTCTTTGAAGGCAACTGTGAGACTGATGTGGCCTCCAGTGAAAATGAGTTTGACACCCCTGATCTAATGTATAGAATCCAAAGAAAGTCCATTGAAATTAAGAAAATAATATATTCCTTAAAAAAGGACAAAACCTCAGAAAAAAGCATTAAGAAATAAAGATAAGTAATTTATATGATAAAGAATTCAAAATAATTGTCACAAAGATACTCATCAAACTCAGGAGAAGACTAAATGAACACAGTGGGAACTTTAACAAAGAGATAGAAAATATAATGGCGTTCCAAATAGAAGTCACAGAACTGAAGAATAAAATAATGATACTGAAAAAAAAAATATGTTAGAGAGGTTCAACAACAACCTAGGTGAAGTAAAACAAAGAAACAATTGAACTTGAGGACAGGGCAGAGAAACTAGCCCTACCAGAGCAGCAAAAAGAAGGAATTTTTAAAACAGTGAAGATAGCTCAAGATATTTAAGGAAAAGTGTAAAATTGGTTAACATTTATATTATCGGAGTCCTAGAAGGAGAAGACAGAAAGGGGCAAGGCACATTTAAGTCATGGCCAAAAACTTTCCTAGCCTGAGGAAAGCAACAGACTTCCAAATTCACAAAGCGTAAAGAATTCCAACTTCCAGTCAAGATGGCAGCATAGGTAAATGTGGTATTCACATCCTCCTACATCCACATCAGAGTTACAACTAAACTACAGAACAAACATCATTCAGAACACCTGAAATTTGGCTAAATGGAAGTCCTACCACTAGGGTATTAAAAAAGAAGCCACGCTGAAACTGATAGAAAGGATGGAAGACCATGGGATGGTCGCACACCCATGTTTGGTAGATAAAAATGAGGAGGGATATACAACTTCAGAAGTCCCCTCTAAGAGCAAGTTTCACAGCCCCACACCAGGCCTCTCATCCCAGGATTCCAGTGTGAGGAAGAAAGTCCCCATAACTTCTAGCTGTCAAAACTATTCAGGATTGAGGCTGAGGGAGACAGAGACTTTGTTATTCCCAGCAGTTCCTCTTAAAGGGCCCATACGTGGACTTACTCTGACTCACACCCTCTGAACTCCAGCACTGGGGCAGCAGCTTGAAAAGCACCAGAGACATACCTGGAAGAACTGAATTGTTCAACATCAGGGCAAGGGTTTTTAGTGGGTAGCTTTCTACCAGACAGAGTGCTGGTGGAGGCCATTGCTCCTGTGATGAGCCCTCCACCCACAAAGCCAGCAAAGGGGTACCATATCTGAGACTCCATTTATCCGATCATACTGTTTGCCCCACCCTGGTAATTCCATGAGGCCCTGCCCTGCCAAAATATCAAGACCACCTGAGCTATTTCCAGAGGCTTTTCTATACAAACGTCTTCTCTTGGATCATGCTTTAGATTTTCCTAAAATCTCTCAAACAACCAGTATTTGGCATCAGCCTTTTGCTTACCTTGTACTAAGTGGACCCAGGCACAGCACTAGCAGCAGCCAGGCTTGTTTCACAGCTTGGCCTCACCCAGGCACCTCCCAGCCCAGCACAGGTAGCAGCCATCTGCGGATTGCTTTATAGCTTATGCTAGGTGGCCTCAGGCACAACACAGGTGGCAGCTGACCTTGGCCTGTACCACCCAGGAGGCCCAGAGACAGAGCACCTGGTAGAAAACTTCAGACCACATTGAAGCACCACCACCCAACCACCTCTACAAATAACACACTCAAGGAGAGGACTCAGCAGGCACCGGAGCCTCAATGAAGTAAGTCCTGCTCTGTGGGATGGGCCACTGCTCAGTTGATCCTCTATGGTGTTCATTGGTTACAGGCACTCCTTTCATCCAATCAACTTGAGGGTTATCCCTCCCATTGATGTTCCAACAGCAGTCAGGGTTTGACTACAACTGGAAGATGCACACAGCACACACAAGGATGCACCTAGAGTCACCAGCTTCAGTGATCAGGGAAGCTGTGCCTCTGGACCCTAAATGACATCTAGTATATAATGCCGCTCTACCAAACCCAAGAGACATAACAGCTCTACCTAACACTTAGAAACACAGGGAGACTGCCAAAATAAGACAAATAAACAAGTCCCAAATGAAAGAAGAGAACAAAACCCCAGGAGAAAAAAAAAACAAGATGGGACAAGCAATCTACTAGGTGCAGAGTTCAAAACAGTGGTTATAAAAATTCTCAATGAACGTAGGAGAAGAGTAAGTAAATTTAGTGAGAGCTTGAACAAAGAGATAAAAGACATACAAACACAGAGAAAAAACATGGAAAAGGCCAGTCAGAAATGAAGAATACATTAACTGAAATGAAGAATACATCATAGGGAGTCAATACTAGAATAGATGGAGCCTAGAATCAAATCAGTGATTTGGAATACAAGGAAGTGAAAGCACCTAATCAAAGCAGTGAAAAGAAAAAAAAAATCTAAAAACGTGAGGATAGTGTTAGGAATCTTTGGGAAAACTTCAAGCATATCGACACTACCATCATAGAGATGCTGCAAGTACAAGAGAGAGAGGAAGCAATTGAAAACCTATTTAAAAATATAATGATGACAAACTTTTCTAACTTTGTGAAGAAGATAGACATAAAGTCTAGGAAGCACAGAGAATCCCAAACAAGATGAACCAAAAGAGACCCACACTAAGACCACAGTAAGAGACTGACACTAAGAACCAAAAGAGACCCACATTAAGACACATCATAATTAAAATGCAAAAGATTAAAGGCAAAGAGAGAATCTTAAAAGCAGCAAGATAAATGCAATTAGTGACCTACAAAGGAGCTCCCATATGACTGTCAGCTGATTTCTCAACAGAAACTTTGTAGGGAAGAAGGGATTGGCAGGAAATATTTAATGATCAAAAGCAAGGACCTACAACAAAGATTATTCTACCCAAGAAAGCTATCATTTAGAATTAAAGACAGATAAATAACTTTTCAGACAAGAGAAAAATTAAAAGAGTTCATCACCACCAAATTAGTATTATATGAATTGTTAAAAGTTCTTCTCTCAGAAGAAGAAAAAGAAGGTAAAAAAAAATATGAACAATGAAATGGCAATAAATACATATCAACAATTGAATCTAAAAAAGTGAAATGAGTCATTGAAAGACAAACATCATATGATCTCACTTATAAGAAGAATCTAATAAACAAACTAATGAGCAAAATAGAACTAGAAGCATGAAATCATGGAATAGACTGGTAGCTATAAGAGGGGAGGGGTATGTAAGGACTAGTTAAAAGGAGGTGAAAGGATTAGTCAAAGAACATGCATGAAGGACCCATGGATAATGGTGTGGTGATTGACTATGGAAGGGGGGCTCTGAGTGAAGGGGGTGAATGGGGAAAATAGGAAATCTGTAATAGCATAAACAATTAAAAAAATGTATTTCCAAGCCAACTAAAGAAAACATTAAAACTAAAAATAAAAAAAACAAAATAAACAACAGAACAGAGACAGACTCATAGATACAAAGAACATTTTGACGTTTGCCAGATGGGAGGAGTGTTGGGAGGATGGGTGGAAAAGGTGAAGGTATTAGGAAGTACAAATTTATTGTTACAGAATAATTAAGGGGATGTAAAATATAGCATAGGGAATATAGTAAATATAGTAAATAATATTCTAACAACTATGTATAGTACCATATGGGTTCGAGAGCTACTGGAACAATCACTGGGTGTACACCTGAAACTGATATATGAGAGGGGGCCCCCAAAACAGAACTTATTTATACAAAATTATGTATTTATTCTGACATATTTAAACTTCAGTAACCTTCGAAGTACTTTCCATTTGATCCAATACACTTATTAAGATGTTTTTTCCACTGCTCAAAACAGTTTCTAGCCCTGGCTGGTGTAGCCCAGTTTACTGAGTGCAGGCCTGTGGACGAAAGGGTCACCGGTTTGATTCCCAGTCAGGGCACATGCCTGGGTTGCAGGCCAGGTCCCCAGTAGGGGGCACACAAGAGGCAACCACACATTAAGGTTTCTCTCCCTCTCTGTCTCCTTCCCTTCCCCCTCTCTAAAAATAAATAAATAAAATATTTTAAAAAATAAATAACAATATAGTTTTATAGTTAAAAATATAGTTTTTGAACTCATCAGTTTTGATGCATTTTAGTGCTTCTGTTGTTTTTTATTTCACTTCTTCCACAACAGCAAATTGTTTCCCTTTGAGAACTTTTTTCATCTGGGGAAACAAACAAAAAAAAAATAGTTGCTTGGGGCAAGATTGGTTGAATTGAAAGGGTGGAGCAGGGGGTCATGCTGTTTTTGGTCAAAACCTGCTAAATACTCAGCGTGGTGTGGGTAGGTGTACTTGTAAATCACCCATAATGAAATGGGCAAATACACTGAAGAAGTCTTCAAGAAAATTCACTGAAGCCAAATGCAGCCTCTCACAAAGTCAGTTGGCACACTGATACAGATGCGTTCTAGAACACTCATCTAGGAGGGGAAGGGGTCTGTCCTCCAGAAGATAATTTCTGGCTTTTTGGGAGCCCCCTCATAATAATGTATGTCAACTGTAAGAATTCTAAAAAGGATAAACCCAAAGAGACCCACAACAAAACACTTTATCGATAAAATGTTAAAAATTAAAGACAAGGGTGGAATCTTGACTATTTTAAATGCAAATGCAACAACAAACGTGTATGTATATATTTTTTCTAATTAGTGTTTTATGTTTCTTCTGATATATACCAAGAAGCAGAATCTGGGTCATAAGGGAATTGTTTTTAAATTTTTGAGTACCCTCTACACTGTTTTCCATAAGCAACCCAAGCAATAATCAACAACTGAGTAAATAAAAATGTTGTGGTATATATACACAATAGAACATTATTCAGCCATAAAATGAATACAAATCTTTTGAAACAGCATGGATAGATCCAGAGGGTATTATGCTAAGCAAAATAAGTTAGACAAAGAGAGACAAACACCATATAATTGCACTTGTATGTAGAATCTAAGGAACAAAATAAACAATCAAAACTGAAATATTCATAGACACAGAGAACAGACTGATGATTGGGAGAGGGAAGAGGGGTTGGTGGACTGGGCGGAAAAGGTGAAAGGGTTAATGAGAACAAATTGGTAGTTACAGAAGAGTCACAGGGATGTAAATTACAGCTTAGGGAATATAGTCAAGAATATTGTAATAACTATGTATGGGGCCAGGTGGGTACTTGAAATAATGAAGAAACAAACACTTTGTATGGTATATGATTGTCTAACCACTGCACTGAAACTAATACATACTATTAAATATAAACTGTAATTGAAAAATTTTTAATTAAAAATAAAATTAAGTGAAAAAGTCTCTTGATATTTAAAAGTAAAATATCAATAATAAAAATTATATTTTAAATCCTCACCAAAGGACTTTTTTTCATTGATTTTAGAGGGAGAGAGGAAGAAAGAGAGAGAAATATCGATGCAAGTGAGAAGCATGAACTGGTTGCTTCCTGCACCTGGACCAGAGATCAAACCCACAACCTAGGTATTGCCCTGACTAGGAATTGAACTCAGACCCTTTTGGTTATGGGATGATGCTCCAACCAACTGAGTCTCACTAGGCAGGGCTAAAAATATTTTTTAAAGAGCTTCAAACTTGTCTTCTTTTTTCTACTTTTACTTCCTGTATCTCTTCTCAACTTACTGTTAAAAGGATGCAGTTAAAACCCAATCATTCCTTTGCTCACAATGTGCCAACAATTTCCCCTTTTACTGTGGGTTAAAGCCAAAGTACTTACTGTATCCCACAAGCTCTACATGATCTGGATTTCCATATTTCTGCTCTAGCCACACTGATATTCATATTATTTGTTAAACACTCTGAGCATATTCTTCCCTCAAGACCCTTGCACTTCCTGTTTTCCCTTCCAGAAACTCTTTTCCCCAGATATCTATACACCAACTCTTTCACTTCCTTTCAGTCTGTCTCAGTGAGCTCCTGTCTCGCCCACCTTCTCTATAATTTCAACATGTTCTTTAATCATTTTATATCCCTATTTTATTTTTTCCTCGCATCACTAATTACTGTCAGTATTCTATACATTTTACTTAGTTACGATGTTTTTCTTTCTATTCCTTCAACTACTCTGTTACTTGAGTAGTCCAGAAGTTGAATCTTTCTATTCCCTCAACTACTCTGTTAGTCCAGTAGTTGACTGCTGGATTTCCTGAATCTAGAACAATGATTATAGCACTTTACAATGTAAAAAGCATTTTCACTCTCTTTTAAGGTAGATATTACCTCCATTTGGTAAATAAAGAAATTGATTTTGGCAACTTGCCTTAATCACATTGCTAGAAAGTGGCAGGATCTAGGTTTTCTGAGGCCCATGCTCAAAGCTCTTTCTTTCAAATCTTAATACATTTCTGAAGACCAGGCTTATTTTCATGGTTAATGTCATGGTCACATATTTTTTTATCCAGTCTACCGATGCAATGTTTTTTTTACTGGTTCTCTGCTTCCAGTCTCTCATCTATTCCATAGTTTCCTGATCAAAATCTTTTACTGGAATTCCCGCTCCTGCTCTGCCTGGCATTAAAAGCCCACCAAAGCTCGGGTATAATTTATCTTTCCACCCTTATTTTAAACTACACACACGGATGGCTCTCCAGCTAGACCTGTCTTTTACAATTCCATAGCCAAGCTGGACATTTCTCCGCCTCCTTCCCTTTCTTTAGTCCCTCCGTCTAGTGTAACCTTCCTTTATCTTCTATCCATCCACCAAAAGCTTTCCTGAAAGCTTCCTAAAAATCCCTCATCAGAATTGGCATTTGGGTCTACGATGGGTCCCTTTGTAGGGTGGGTCATTGTGTTTGTCTTGCAGCGGGTGACTACGTCCATGAGCACAGAGATCATCTTTCATTCCTCCCTCTCTCACCTGTCATACCACATTGAACAGGAAATATGCACAGTAAATATACATTTAAAATAAATAATGTTCCGTAATTAAAAAAAAAAAAGTATATTCACTAGTTTTGTCATCAGCAGACTTGAAGAGCATGGGAAAAACAGAGAAAGTGAATTTAAGAGACCTATAATCAGCCTGAAAATCTCCTCTGAACACATGTTCTATGTATTTTCTCTTTTATTTAAAACAAGAACAATTTATATCCACATCAGTCTACCTGTTTTTGGACTGTGAAGATGGCAGGATGTAAGGTGATATCAGATTTGCAAGGGAAAGAGCTAATTATACCCCAGAGGGCGTTGCTTCACTCCTGAGGCTTGTCATTTGCTGCTCTTCTCTCCTCCCTGAGACAGCAGAGGGCAGTGCCCAGCACAGAGCCTGCCCAAAAGGAAGTGCTCAATGTACAGCAAGTCCCTTCCTTTTACCTACATGTTCTTACTATTTCCCACATTTTCCTTTGAGATTATTTTTTCCTTACTTCTAAGGTAAAATACAACATAATTAGCCAGATGTATATTAAAGAAAAAACACTGACCTTATTTTCCACTCATATAAAAACTAAGGTCATACTTGCTATTTATGAGCAATAATAACCTCATATCTATGCAAGATAGATATGTATATATCTATACTTTGAGATTGTAGTGATACATTTTTGTGCCAACCAAGTTCAAATTTTGACAAACTATGAGATATTTTTTCTTTCAAGGTAACCTTTGCTTAATCTTTTTCATAACAAGCCATTAGAAACTAATTACTCACAAAGTATAAATAGAACATTCAAATTTATATCCAATGTTATCACTCACGTACATGTTAGACTATGCTAGTCTGATTAAGAGCTAGCATTTTAGGTCCAGAGACAGAACTATGCAGAAGTTATTTTTGCTCTGAATGTAAGATTTTGTGTTAAAGCACAAATTTATAAAGTATAATTAAGTATAACAAGATTTTATACTACCTCTTGTCTTATTCTTAGATGGGTTAAGGGTTATAAATCCTCAACATTCCATAATTCTAGAGGGGCAGGAACTGAAGACAGGGAAATAAAGTGATTGTTCTGAATGTCTGTGGGCCTCCAAACAAACCCAACTCCATCAATGTGTTGGTCTACAGAGACCAGCAGCACAAGCACTGGCCTAAATGGCTTTGCTGTGTTAGCACTAGCCACAGGGGCTTCTCTATCTCAAGGGCCTAATATCTGACTCCTCTCTAGAGTTAGGGTTGGGTTGTTTAGATCCAACCCTTCATGAATGCATAGTTAAAACCAATTGCATTTTGATTTTCTTTTTTTAAAAAAGATTTTATTTATTTATTTTTAGAGAGAGGGGGAAGGAGGAAAAAGAGAAGGAGAGAAACATCAATGTGTGGTTGACTCTCATGTACCCCCTACTTGAGGACCTGGTCCTCAACCCAGGCATGTGCCCTGACTGGCAATTGAACTGGTGACCCTTTGTTTCTCACGTCCATGCTCTATCCACTGGACTATATCAGCCAGGGTGCATTTTGATTTTCAAAGATTTCAAATATAGGTGCATAAATTCAAACTATATGTCATAATCAAGTTGCATCAGTCACCTTTATATTCAAGGCCTTGAAGCTTGAAATAATTTAAGAGACATTCTGGTGATGAAAGAACTAGTGTTATTACCAGAGACAACACATTCTGAGAGCCCAGGAGTTGTCCTTGGGCTCCCATCAACACTGAGGTTTCTCAGCAGTCAGAATGCAATAGGATGAGACTTCATGAAGTCAATGGCCTGCACTCTTCTGCTTGCCTCATAGCTGAATGGAACAACTGTATAAGAAAAGTAGAAAGTGTAGGGGACCAGAATATGTTACCTGAAAGTATGATACTTTGACATAAGGGCTACTTTGAGCTAAAGACAATTAAGAAACAGACAGAAAGAGCTCCCTACCTTACCCTTTCTACCAAAAAACAAGGCATATACTTCCGTTTATGAAGGTTTTCCCCATCCCCTCTTCAACATGCCAGGAGGAAGCAAGCAACCCTAATCTCTGGAGAGAAAAATTTAGAAGCAATGTGAATCTACACAAACAAACATTACTAGAATAATCCCTATCTTCCATTGACTACACTGCCTTTGGATTATAAGGACTGACAACTTCAACCGACCAAATAACCTATTCTGCTCTGAGATCCAACATACATGCCTCAGTAGGGCAAAAAGTAGAAGTGCTCATTTGGAAGAAAAAAATATTTTTCCTTAATAAGAAAAATGACTGGCTAAACTTGCAGGGAATTTTCATCCTCTTCTTCATAATACATGAAAAAGAATTTATTTTTAAAACTTTGCTATTGTTTATGCTGTTACAGTAGTACCAATTTTCCCCCCTTTGCTGCCCTCTACCCAGCACCCACACACTACCTCAGGCAATCCCCACAACATCGTCCAAGCCCATGGGTCATGCATATATGTTCTTTGGCTAATACTTTCACTTTCTTTCAACCAGTACTCCCCTCTCCTTTTTATAGCTGTCAGTATGTTCCATGTTTCTATGCCTCTGATTCCATTCTGCTCATTAGCTTATTTTGTCTATTAGAGTCCACATATAAGTGAGATCATATGGTATTTGCCTTTCACCGACTGGCTTATTTCACTTAGAATAATAGCCTCCAGTCCATCCATGCTGTCTCAAAGGATAAGAGTTCCTTCTTTTTTACTGCTGCATAGCATTCCATTATACAAATGTACCTCTGCCTTTTTTATCCACTAACCTTTCGGTGGGCACTTAGCCTGTTTCCAGATCTTGACTATTATAAATAACATTGCTATGAACATAAGGGTGCTTATATTCTTTTGACTTGGTGTTTGGAAGTCTTAGAATATATTCCCTGAAATGGAATCACTGAGTCAAAAGGCAGTTCTATTTTAAATTGTTGAGGAAACTCCAAACTGTTTTCCACAGCAGCTGAACAATCTGCACTCCTACCAACAGTGTACTAGGGTTCCCTTTTTTCCACATTCTCGCTAGCAATTGTTTGTTGATTTATTAATGATAGCTATTTTGGCAGGTGTGAGATGTTATCTCATTGTGGTTTTAATTTGCAACTCTCTGATGGCTAGTGATGTTGAGCACTTACCTTTTCATATGTCCTCCTTGGAGAAATGTCTGTTCAGGTCCTTTGCTGGTGATTAAATTGGGTTGTTGTTTTCCTGGTGTTGAGTTGTATAAGTTCTTTACATACTTTGGATATTAAACCCTTACCCAATGTATCATTGGCAAATACGTTTTCCCATACAGTGGGTTTCCTTTTCATTTTGTTGATAGTTTAACTATTTTTAATTTGATGTAGTCCTGTTTATTTTTATTTCTTTTGTTTCCCTTGCCCTAAGAGATATATTGACAAATATATTGCTACATATATATCTGAAATTTTACTGTATATATTTTCCCCTAGGATTTTTATGGTATTGTGACTTACATTAGTCTTTTATCCATTTTCAGTTTATTCTGGTGTATGGTATAAATTGGCGGTCTAGTTTTGCTTTGGTTTTTGTGTGTGTATGTGTGTGTTTTTTTGCATTTATCAGTCCAGTTTTCCTAACACCACTTATTGAAGAGATTGTCTTTGCTCCCTTGTATTCTCTTGCCTCCTTTGTCAAATATTAATTACCATAAGGTGAGAGTTTATTTCTGCGCTCTCTGTTCTGTTCCATTGATCTGTATGCCTGTTCTTATGCCAGTAACAGACTGTTTTGATTACAGTGGCCTTATAGTTTAGCTTGATATCAGGTATTGTGATCCCTCCGACTTTTTTCTTCTTTCTCAAGATTGCTACTTAAGGTCTTTTTTGCTTCCACATAAATTTTTGAAATATTTGTTGTAGATCTGTGAAATAAGCCATTGGTATTTTAATAGGAATTACGTTGAATCCATAGATTGCTTTGGGTAGTATGGACATTTTAATGATGTTAATTCTTCCAATCTATGAGCACGGTATATGTGGTACCTAGTAATAAATATAACCAAGGAGGTAATAGATCTGTAGTCAGAAAATGATAGGACATTGAATAGAGAATTTATTTTAAGAATATCATTCTGACACAAATTGGGTTAATCAATACACCACCTCAGTCAACCTCAGTTACTTGCACTTAAATTGTTTTTAATTTACCTTCTTGCTGAAAGGCAAAATAGAGCTCTTAAAGTGTTAATATGAGTGATTGGAAATTTCTTCTAAATTTAAAGTACACTTTAAGAATGTGTTCTATGAAAAAATCAGATGACCCCAGGAAATCACTTAAGTAGGAAAATAAACATAGCACATAAACATTTCAAATGCCAAGTCCTACATATTTAATAAACAGAGGAGGTAGGAGAATAATTTTTGATTGATTACTACACACTGGATTTTCTAGGTCGAGAAATCAACAGTATGAAACTCAGATGAGGAAGAGGGATAAGGCAAGATACCATTATATGCTACTGCAATCTCCTAATGAAAAGTGAGAGTTGCTTTAATCATGATGGTAACAGTGTAGGGGATGAGAAAATGATAGCAGTTTCTAGGTGCATTTTGAAGTTAGAAGTAATAAAGATGATAGGTTTTGCTGACAAACAAATAGGTTTTGCAGATGGAGAGATAGAGTCACTATTGAAAAAGGAGCAGGTTTGGAGAAACTCACATTAAAATTGAGGTGGTAGTAGATATCCAAAGTCTGAAATGTCAAGCAAGAGATTGTATATGTAAGTTTAGAATTCTACACGGAGTCAAGGCAGAATTATACATTTGAAAATAATAAGTATTTACATGTATATGGCATTTAAAACCAGGAGACTAACTTAGGTTACTTAAGAGTAAATGTTGCCTGAGAAAAGATTAAGTCTGAGAACAGAGCTTTAAAATACTGCACTGTTTTCAAATTGTAGGAATAAGGAAAAGTTAGCAAAGGACTCAAAAAGTTAATGGTCAGTGCAAAAGAAAAACACCCAAAAGAAAGTGGTGTCCTTGAGCAAAGTGAAGTGTTTAAAAAAGAATTATCAACTGTATCAAGTAACCAAGTGAGAAAGTAATGATCAAGGATAAGTAAGGTGAAAATGGAGAATTTGTCATTGGTTTTATCCACATTAAGTCATTATTGACTTTAGCAAAAGTTATTTTGAGTGAGATTTAAGAATAAAAGCCTGTTTTTATGGGTTGAAAAGAAATATGAAATTCCTAGTTCTGGCAAAGACCCCATTCCTACCAGTCCCTCCCTCTTACAGTTAAATAAATCTTAGACATAACAGTAAACACAGGTGGACTCTGAAAGGCAGAAAAGGAGAACAGCCTAGGGACATTGGAACTTAAGGAACAACATGGCAGAAGATCCCCTGGTTTCCTTTAATTTCACCTTTATCCCAGACAGAGTGCTCCAGAGCCTCCTATCCAGAACTGCCAACAGCACAGATAAGAAGAGCTCTGAGAAAGTCCTATTTCACTGACCAAAACACTGGGATAGTTTACCAACATAAAACTTTTCTGGCAGCACCCACCCTACTTAGCAAAACACCAACAAACAGCTGCACTCCATTTTTACTCTTCCACAGAGCACTGAGCAAGGAGCCAGTCTTCCACCCTACCCTGCCATTCGTGGATGTAAATGTTAGTGTTCTGATCCCTTGTGTAGTGGTGTCTGTGCGGCCAAGATGGTAGTTAACTTCTCATGCTCTGTCTGGCAGAAAAAAGACAACACCCTGAATTCCCTGCCAGCACATCATCAGTGAGGCTGAATGTGGCATAGGCAATACTGTGGTTCCACAAATTAAGATGGTGTTATCAGAAGACACCAGCAAGCTAAGTTTCCATCCCCAACCTTCAGCAAGGAGACTCTAAACAACTGGTATCAGGTAGGGCTGGTCACCACTCAGTTATATCTTTTCATCCTGTGTCAGCAGAGCCCAGCTGGCAGCTGAGCCTCCTGTCTGGCAGCAGTGAGACTGAACGAGGTCATACAAAGCAGGAATAACTGGTACTTCCCCCACTCTCTAGTCATAAAAGTAGAGCACAGTGGGGAGCTGAATCTCCATTCCATCAAGCATCATGAAACTGAACAAAATGGTACAAAATGGGGCTATTGAGTGCAGGCATACCTCATTTTACTGCACTTTACAGATAATCACATTTTTTATGAATCGAAGGCTTGTAGCAACCCTGAGTCAAGCAACTCTATTGGCACTATTTTTTCCAACAGCATTTTCTTACTTTATGTCCCTGTGTCACATTTTGGTAATTTTTATAATTTAAACTCTATCATTATTATTATATTTGTTACGGTGATCTGTGATCAGTGATCTTTGTTGTTACTATTGTAATTGTTTTGGGAAGCCACCAACCATGCCCATGTAAGATATGAACTTAATCAAAAAATGCTGTGTGTGCTGACTACTCCACTGATCTTTCTCCCTCTCCTCAGGTCTCCGTCTTCCTTAAGACACAAAAATATTGAAAATGCGTCAATGAATAACCCTCCAACAGCCTCTAACTGGGCAAGTGAAAGGAAGAGCCATACACCTGTCACTTTAAAACAAAAGCCAGACATTATTAAGCTTAGTGAGGAAGGCATGCCAAAAACTGAGATTTGTCAAAAACTAGGCGTCTTGCATCAAAGAGCCAAGTTGTAAATGAAAAGGAAAAGACATTGAAATAAATTAAAAGTGCTACTCCAGGGAACACACAAATGATAAGAAAGAAAAACAGCTTTATTGCTGATATGCAGAAATATTTATTAGTCTCAATAGAAGATCAGACCAGCCTCAACATTCCCTCAAGTGAAAACTTAATCCAAAGCAAAGACATAACTGTTTTTAATTTTAGGAATACTGAGAGAAGTAAGAAATCTTCAGGAAAAAAGTATGAAGTTAGCAGAGGTTGGTTCATGAGGTTTAAGGAAAGAAAAAGCAATCTCCATAATATAACTGTTTAGACATACTATTCAGAAAAAAAGTCAGATTTATTTTATTTTTTTTTAAGATTTTATTTATTTATTTTCAGAGAGAGGAGAAGGGAGGGAGGAAGAGGGAGATAAACAGCAATGTATGGTTGCCTCTCACATGGCCCTCACTGGGGACCTGGCCCGCAACCCAGGCATGTGCCCCAACTGGGAATCGAACTGGGATCCTCTGGTTCCCAGCCCACGATCAATCCACTGAGCTACAACAGCCAGGCAGTAAGATTTATTGTAAATATTACTGTTCATTAACAATGTTCCCAGTAACCTGAAAGCTCTGATAGAGATGTACAATGAGATTAATGTTATTTTCATGCCTGCTAACACAAAATCTGTTATCCAACCCATATATCAAGGAGTAATTTTGACTTCTAAGTTTCATTAAGAAATACATTTTGTTTTTTTGGGTTTTTTTGTTCTTTTTAAATTACTTTATTGTTGTTCAGTTATAGTTGTCTGCATTTTCTTTTAGTAGGGCTACAACTGCAATAGTTAGTGAGTCCCCTGATGAATCTGGTCAAAATAAATTAAAAATGTAAATTTAGAAATAATTCACGATCCTAAATGGCATTAAGAACATTCATGATTCACAGGAAAAAGTTAAAATATCAATATTAATAGGAATTTGGAAGAAGTTGACTCCATCCCTCACAATGACTTTGAGGAGTCAATACTTCAGTGGGGGAAGTGACTGAAGTTGTGGGGAAATAACAAGAGAACTAGAATTAGAAGTGGATCCTAAATATGGGACTGAGTTGCTTCAGTCTCAGGATAAAATGTTAGTGGATGAGGAGGTGCATCTTATGAATGAGCAAAGAAGTAGTTTCTTAAGATGAAGCCTACTCTTGGTGAATATACTGTGAATACTATTAAAATGACAACAAAAGATTTAGTTTACTATATAAATGGAGTTGACAAACCAGTGGCAGAGTTTGAGAGGGTAGACTCCAATTTCAATTTTGTGTAAAACATGCTATCAAATAGCCTGACACAATACAGAGAAATAATTCATGAAAGAAAGTTGTCTTATTTTAAGAAATTGCTGCAGCCACCCCAGCCTTCAGCAACCACAACCCTGATTAGTCAGCAGCCATCAACATCAAGGCAAGATCCTCCACCAGCAAAAAGATTATGACTCACTGAAGGCTCATATGATGGATAGCATTTTTTTTAGCAATAATGTATTTTTAATGAAGGCATGCACATTTGTTTTTAGACATAATGCTCTTGCACATTTAATAGTCTACAGTGTGTTGTAAACATAACTTTTACATGCACTGGGAAATTATGAAATTTTGTGTGATTCACTCTATTGTGTCGTGCTATGGTTCAGCTCTCCCCTTCCTTCTCTCTCATGGCAGGAGGACGCAAGGAGTGCACTTATACTCCCCCTCAGAGGCTATGATGTGGTGCAGGTGGGTGCCACGCTTTCAGCCAGACAAAGGGAGAAGTTGGAATTTTACTACAACTAACTGCAACAAGGCAGTATGAATCAGTATTCCATTTTTGCCAGGATAAAGTCAGCAAGGCCCAGAATGTAGCAAAATATACACATCCACTGAGCCCTTGTGCTATGCATCAATTGGAGGAATGTCTGTTTAAAAAGAAAAAAAGATTAGAGGACTGAAGATGGCGGCGGAATAGGAGGGAGTGGGGTCTGCTTCCTCCTGCCCACTGGTGAGACATCTGGCCGATTTTCTGAAGAGCAGAGCAATCACCCAGCTGTATTCCAGTGTGTAGGAAGATTGGTGACCAAGATTACACACAACTGAAAGATCGGATGGTAGGGAGTCTGCTTCGGAGCAACGGGGTCCCTTTGGACCAGCGGGGAGCTGGGAGGACTTCGGATCCAGTCACGGCAGCTGCCCGCTCTGTTGCAGGATACTTGGGAGGGAGCTGGATTGGGATATGTGCATAGCCAAAACAGGCAAGCCCTATCTGTTAAGAGAGGCTCTGTCCAGGGCAGTCCGGAGGTCTGTGCGTACATGGGGACCGGTCCGCAGCGGCTGGTGCTCCCAGCAAGAGGAATTGGAGAGTGCACTGACCAGGAGACCCGAGGTCTGGAGCTCCGGGACCGGGTGGACCCTGCGAAGCCAATCAGGGGTGGCTGGGGATTGTGTGCAACCAGGTGCCCAGGCCGTGGGCTCGCAAGCGCGGAATCCAGAGACAAAAGTGGTCGGCTACAGGGGCGCGGAGCTCGAGCCTGGAGGGCCCGAGACACAACCCAGCCCCTGTGATTGGAGACCTACAGTGCCGACTGCCTCCATGGGAGAAAAACAGAGGAGCCCGTTGAGCCCCACTGAGGGGAGACACAGACCTCACAAACTCTTGACTCAGGGTGGAGGCCAGGCAGCCCACAAGGGGTGCTTCGAATACCTAGCAACTGGGATGAAGGCAGGACTGCAGCTAAGTGTGCAGCTCAGGAAGGAAGGAAAGTAAACCTGATATCTTCCCAGCCTGTCGTAGACAGAAGGACCAGAGGAGCAGGCTTGACCAGACACTTTTAAAGCCAGCAAACAGAAGTTTTTTTTGTTTTGTTTTGTTTTGTTTTCTGTATGTTTCTTTGTCAGTTTTCCCACACCCTTCTTCCTATCTGTCCTTCTATATTTGTTTTAATTCCTTATACCTTCCCTTCATTTAGTATTCCTAGTTTTCTCCTCTTTTTATTTCTTATTTTTATATTACTTTTTATTTTATATTATTTTCTTTATTTTTCTTTTTCCTTTCTCCCTTCTTCTTTTTCTCCCTTACCCTCTCTTCTTTAACCACTGGTGAGACATTAAAACCTGGAATTGTAAAGAGAATAAAGTGGGACTCAGACAAGAGTCAGCCTAAAAAACAGAGACAGTGACACAAAATTAACTTCACTGCTCCAGAGAACTTGACAGATCAATTTAAGAATCAGATGCTAGCAAGAAGAATCCCAAAAACAATGGGAAGACAAAGAAACAATCCCCAAATGAAAGGAAAGGAGGAAGCCCCAGAAAGAATGATAAAAGAAACAGAGACAAGCCAACTATCAGATATTGAGTTCAAAGCATATGTTATCAAGCAGCTCAGGAAACTGAAGAAGCTCGATGAGCTCACAGAAAATTACCAGAAACTACAGGGAAACTATAATGAACTCACTGAAAACTATGTTAAAAAAAAAGGAAAAAGAAACTATTCACAAGGGCCAAGAGGAAGTGAAGAATACAATATCTGAACTGAAGAACACAATAGAAGGAATCAAAAGCATGCTCGATGAGGCAGAGGATCGGATCAGCGAGCTGGAGAACAAGGTAGAAAAGACACCCAAAAAGAGGAAGAACAGGAAAAGAGGCTCAGAAAGAATGAAGAGGTATTAAAGGAAATGCAAGAAAACATGAAACATAATAATATTCGTATAATAGGGATACCAGAAAGAGAAGAAGAGGACTAAGGGATGGAAAACCTGTTCGAAAAAGTAATGAAGGAAAACTTCCCTAATCTGATGAGAGAAAAA